>RJWM01013860.1:0-51887 GCA_004363535.1 Dasyprocta punctata
GCTCCCCCAGGCCTCAGTGGAGCAAGGCTGCCAGGAGGGACAGGGCCTGTGCAGCAACAGAACGGACTGGAGTTGAGCATGAAGGAAGACAGGTGGGCACGGGGAAGCCTCGTGAGGGTGTCCCACGCAGCGAGGCAGGGGCCAGGAAGCAGTGTGAATACGTGCCCAGGGGAAAAGCGAATACACGCAGGACTCGGTACTGGGAGCGGCTCCGCCGGCCTCACAGGTCGTCCTGCAGACGTGGACACAGATGTGCAAGGGCTGTCGGGGAACAGAAGAGCAAGCTACACTCGCAGCACATTTCATGCAAAAATGACATCACGGTTCCGCACCCCCAGTCTGGCCGGTCCCTAAGGAGGCAGCCCGGGGCTCCAGCCGTAGCCGTAGGATTTAAAGTATATAAGAACATGAGCTTATACACTTATCTAAGGAAAAAGAAGTTAAAGCATGAAGACCAGGGAAACTGAGGCCACAAAGCCAAGGACGTCTGTGTTCTGCCCCTTTTGGTTCCTGCTGTGAGGAATGACAGGCGGGGCGTGGCCTGAGAAAGCACCCAGCACTGCCCTTTTTGCCCCTTCCGGGGTTTTATCCAGTAGTTAGAGCTTAGTGTTTCTGCTCTAAATCTGGAGTGTTTTGCAGCCCCAGCTTAGTTCTTTGCAGTTGCTTCCCTCTGACACTCAACCTGAGCCCTGCCCTTGCTTCTGCCCCCTGGCTGGTCCTGAAGGTGGCTGGTTCCCACTGCTCTGCGCCATGGCTCCTGAACACCGTGGTTCACAACTCGGAAGGACGGAGCCTCCACCTCGGGTGGGGGAAGCGGGCTGCTGCATGGACAGGACAGTAAGGCCAGCAGTTTGAGTCCTGGATGCTGGATTCCCAACCCAACCCTTCCTCTCCCCACACAGGTAATGAGCTCTGTATGGATGTCTCAGACCACATCTGTTATTTTTTACCTAATGTCAAAAAATCCCGAAGAACACTAATTTTTATACATATATGATAAAGTGCAAAAAGTGCTGGGCTCACTCTGGGGTGGGGTCTCGAGTCCGTGCTCACCCCGCCTCGCTGAGGTCTGGCCCAGGGTGATCAGGGCTGGGCCCTCAGCAGAGGGAAGAGGACACGGGGCTGGCGCGGTGCCAGGCCAGGGTCTCCAGGTGCAGTGTCCAGGGAGATGCAGGTGGGATCGGACCCTGGTGACCACCCAGGCAGGCTTGTCCCACCAACGTAAGCAGCTTCTGCTTAGCACTGAGTGTCCACGCAGACGGCAGGTGCTCTGCCATGGCACCTTCCTATCTTTCAAGTCAGAGTCTAAGTTTGTTTAAAGGTGAAAACAACACATTTTCAGAATGTTAGTAACTAAAAACAATTTACACATTGTCAGCCCTAGAGAACTTCAAGGAACTATGTCCCTGCCGCAGGCCTGGTGGGATGCGAGCACCCCCCCAGAAAGCAGAGCCCCGGGACGGCTGTGAGGTCTGCCCGCACCTCCTGTGCTGCAGGCCGGCATTCTCTGCAGCCGCTTCCCCTTCCCCCGCTCTCCCAGGCGCGGCCATGCCCGGCTGTTCCGGCTGACAGCAGGGAGTCCATCTCCACCCCCACCCCACCCCTGGGGCCACTGTGCAGAAAACATGCAAAACTAAAAGCCTTTGACTTCACTTTAATTAAAAAATAAATAAATACATGCCAGGGGTACTGGTTTATAAATGAGGAAGGAGGCTAAAAGAACAAAACAAAACAGAACCGAGACCTACAGGGATCCTCCTTCGGTGGGCAGGGCGTCAGCAGTCAGCGCTGAAGAGCAGGGTCAGCCCAGGTCCAGGGCGGAGGCGCACGGCCTGGAGAGGGGCACAGGCTCTGCGGGGGCCTCCTGTGGTGTGTCCCCACGAGGCTCTTGCTCTTAGTGGCCCCTGGACACTTAGAGAGCCAGGCAGCCTGCCGCAGTGGCTGGAGTCTGGGATGTGCCCAGTGCCCTGCCCGTGCGCCTCAGGTGGTAGCCGTGAGGTCCAGGAGGCAGCCCGAGGACGTGTGGGGACGAGCCCTCCACAGCCTGTGGCGCTCACCTGAGCCTGTGTTGGAGGCTGTAGCAGCCCCACCGTGTGAGCCCAGGACACAGGTCCAGACAGTGAGCAGCCTTGGGAGCAGGTGCCCCGAAGGCAGAGGGGACCTGAGGAGCCGGCAGCGGCCGCTGCACATCCCGAGCAGCAGGGCAGGAGGCACGAGCTGCCAGCGTGATGAGCCTGGTTCCCGCGCGGCCCAGAGGAGCCACAGCAGATCAGCGCGCCCTCTTCCCAGTGGTCCAGGACAGCGGGGAACCCCCGAGGCCTGGGTCCGGCCAGTGCACTGTCCCTCCTGCAGGAGCTAGGCACAGACCGCCTTCTAGGGGCACTGGTGAGATATGTGCCCATGGGCTGGCAGGCTCGGGTGACAGACATAAGCCTACAAGTGGATCCACTTGTTCCAGTTGACCTTGGGTGGGAAGACACAGCCCAGGCGGATGGTGCAGTCCAGTGTGGGTTCGTAGAAGGCCATGGTGCTGTCACACAAGCTCAAGGACACCTCAGACCTGGGATTCGCTGCCACAGGCTCAGAGAAGAGTGACACAGTAGTGGGCTTCCTCAGTATGCGCTTCCGGATGCAGCCAAGGGATTCCAGGCCCTGAGGACACAGCAGGGACACAGCTGCAAGAGTGGTGCTCACCCGATGTGTTTAGGGTCTGGGTCTTAAAGCATTTATGCAACATTCTTGGGACACAGCAGGGGCAGGAGGTGACAGTGGAAACAGCATTGTGCAGGCTGGAGCCCCCAGTGCACCATGCTTACTGCAGGACAGGCACACCAACAGCCGGCTTTCCATGGGCAAACAGGGTGTTGGGCCTTCTGTGCTGGAAGCTCAGGAAATTTTGCAACCTGTCAAGGAGCTGGGACACTGGGCGTCACCAGCTGGGATGCATGCAGCTGCCCTGGGGAGGGAGAGGGCACATGGTCCCAGCTCTCCCTGCAGCCATGAGAGGGCTCCTGAGGGTGTGAGTGGGTGATCTTGAGAAAGTGGCGGGAATGAGAGCCCAGGGAACACGGCTATTTCAGCTGGAGTTGTGCCTGGAGCAGGGATGGAGAAGCAGGGTGGGGCGCAGCAAAGAGAGCTGAGAGCCAGACTCCCTGCTGAGAGCCCAGCGGGAGCTGGAGGGAGCGCTGAGGCAGGACACCTAGCGGGGACGACCCCCTGGGAGCTGATGTCCCCCTCCACCCCCATGGACCTGCAGGCCCCGCACCTGGAGCAACTCGAGCACAGCGACTGGCTGCAGGACTCCCTGGTAGTGCTGCAGCAGGCTGCTCTCGGAGACACCAGGCTTGCTCATGATGTGGTACAGCATGGCCTCCATCATGCCCTTGCACACCGGTGTGTTCAGGTGACCGTCCACACCACGCCATGGGCGGCCGATGAAGCAGATGCTTTCACAGTCCCTGCAGGTGTCAGGGGACAACTGAGTCACGGACAGGACACTGAGACTCACAGAGGTCACCGGGCTAGAGACGCTCTGCCTTCTGCTTTCTGGCTTCTCCCTCCCCCCATCAAAACAGAGGCCACAATTGCTGGGCCATGACGTGGGCCCCTGCTCAGATACAGCTGTAACCAAGGCCACGAGGAGCCAATGATCCCAGATCAGTCCCCTGGGGGAGGAGAAGGACGAATCCAGACTCTCAGGTCTGCCAGCTACCCCTGCACTGGATGGTGGCCGCCTGCCCTCTGGCTGAGCTCACAGGGACCTTACCCAAGGGCCTGGCCACTGGGCTGCGGGGCAAGGGCTGCACACACTGCCCTCTGAACAAAGTGAAACCAGGATGGACCAGCTGCACAGGAGGGGGACAGGTTTCACACAAGCTGGACACACAGCTGAGCCAGGGCTGGGCCCAGGGAAGGCCACATCTGAATCCTGGGAGCTGGGACAGGGAGCACATGGCCCTGCCAAGCTGAGGACAATGCACACAGCTGTGGAGGTCTGAGGGTGCAGCCCTCCTGCTGGAGTGCTCTTGCCTAGGGCCGTGTGTCACTTGCAGGCACAGCTTGCTGTGGAGAACGTGCAGACCCATGGGGAGGGGCTGCCCTGGACAGCGGCCCGAGCTCTTGTTTTATACTGGCTATGTGACCTTGGGCAAGGGCAGCCCCTCTCCTGCTCTGTAAAATGGGGAGGAGACCAGCTTGAGTTTCAGCAAGTGCCATGGGTATGGAAGGAAGCTTGTGGCTAGGGCCACCTGGGCACTGCCACACTGCGCACTTCTGATCTCGCTCACCACACCCCCAGGATCCCTGGTGAGAACCACAGTGCAGGGCAGACCGCCGAGGCCTGCAGCTGGGGCCAATCCCCCTGGCAATCATGCACACGAGGCTGCCTGCATGGGAACTGAGGACGAACCTCCTGTGCTCTGACCCTCCCTGCCCAGGCCAGAACGTGCACCTGCGCTCACCTTTCGCGGGGCACCGGGGAGAGGCCACCAGCCCCACAGGCGTCGGTGAGCCCTAAGGAGAAGAAGGAAGGGGCTTAGAACCTGGGAGGCCACCTCGCTCTCCCTCATCCACAAGCACGCAGGGGGACACAGCAGCAACGGGAAGAACTGCAGGCCAAACTTCCTGGCGTCCATGTGCCTGGAGCTGAAGCTGGCAGCACCTGACAGTGTACAGGTGGGCCAGGAACCCTTGTACAGGGGGCAGCCAACAAGCATGTCATTTTCTACCCAGAAATCCTGGCCGTAGACCGCAAAGCACAAAACCCTTAGGCAGCCCAAGAGAAGTGGAGACATGCTGGGCACAGTGGGAAGCCATTGTGGCCCACAGACAAGGTGCCACCCAGGAGACTGCAGGTCTCCATCGCCACCTGCTCTCACTAGAAACCCAGACCTCCCATCGGTGGAGGCCTCTGCCCTCTGCAGGCTGGCTCTTTGCTCTCCAAGCTTGACCTGCTCAAGCCATGGGGCCAGGGGCAGTTCCCAGTCTCGGGGGCTGAGCTGGGTCAGTCAGACTGCAGGACAGAAAATGGGTGGGGTGGGGTCAAGGTTGGTACCTCTGGGGTCTCCTGAGCCCTCTGGAAGCTGGACCTGACTGCTCAGCTGCTCTGGGCCGGAAGAGCTGGGTCCACCGACATCCTCTTGGCCCTCCTGCCCAGGGCCCCCTGTACATGCGTCTTCAGAAACCAGAGGTGGGGCCAAAACCTGGGGTTCTACTCCTTCTTCTGCCTCGAGCCTGGGGCTGGGGGCCAGGCGAATATCCTGGAGCACGGGCCTCTTTGCAGGGGGCTTCTGAGTACACTCGGTGTCAGTGTCACTGCTCTGACTGGCCCAGTGTGCCCGTCTCTTGGCACTGTGGGGGCTGTGAAAAGGTGGAGCCAGCCTCTCGGCAGCACCGCTCTCAGGGGCGGGTCCCTCAGCGGGTCTGGCCTGGGAGTCTTCCCCCGGAGCGCCGGTGTCCTCCTCTGTGTCCTTCAGCCGCACCGAGTGCAGGAGCCAGGGCCGGGCGAAGGCCATGGCCACCAGGCGGACCGTGTTGCTGCCAACTTCCAGCACCTGGTGCCACGCCAAGAGGTCCTAAGAAAAGCAGGAGGGTCTGCTGGGAACAGGATCACCGGGATCCCTCACCGAGTGATGCCTACATGGTCCCTAGGTACGTCAGGGTCCTCAGCAGGCAGCAAGCCCCGTCCCACAGGAAGGACCTGATTTCCAGCCCTGGGGCTGCCACCAGACACAAGGCCCCAGAGCAGACTCTTTTCCTGTCTGGGCATGGTACGGCTACTTATAGAACAAGTATGTGCTTCAAGGAAAGACAGTCATGTCACCAAAGCTGGAGACTTCACGAGTCTCCTCTGCCTGCCATGCTCTCCCACAGGGGCTGACACCCTGAGTTCTTCCAACGAAGTGGTCACTATTCCCACACAGGTCTGGGTGGCTGGGCCCACACAAGTGGGGACAGTGGGACCTGCCTGGCCCATCATCCTGACTGTCAGTGAGATCTGGCCCTGGGCTCGGTCCCGCTGTGGGCTTTGCGGACCTCCCAGGGCAATCTCCTGCACTCATGAGAGCTGGTCAGATAAACACAAATGCTGCGTCCATTCCAACTTGGAGGAGCAGACACAACCCCGTCTGTCCTCTGGGTCTCCCAGTGCTTGGAGGATGGAAGGCCGAGGCCCCTGTCCCACATGCAAGCTGCAAGGTGCATATCCCTATAGCATGGCTATCACTGACCCACAGCCTACTGCTCAGTACAGGACATGCTAGGCACAAGGGGCTCACCTGTCACAACAGGTTCAAAGTCCAGTGGGCCTGAGGGAGCAGGCAGGTGACCTGCAAGCCCAGGGACCTTGCAGGAGGCCTGGGAGAGCCAGGGAGGGCTCAGCCTATCCTGGACAGACACAGCTGCTCTGGTCTCATCCAACTCTTAACATTCAGGAAAGGCTGGATTTTAGGTAAAATATTCTCATCTTTCAATGCTGATAGGAGCCTATTCTTTAACAGAAACTCACTACCATAACCTCAAACTAAAACCACCTGCAGTGAGTGGTGAGCTGCGGCATAGCTCACCTGGACGTAGTCTTGGAATGTCCTGGTGCCTGGTGTGTTCTCCAAGGCTGAGAACTGTCTGCTCAGTTTCTCCTTATCAATCCCAAAGCAGCCGACAGAGACCACTGCCTGCAAGATCTCCTGGGCGGCAGACATGTCTTCGGGGCTATACCCACAGAGCGCCCCCTGGCGGGCAAACTCCTCCAAGTCAAAAATGTTTGCCGGGGGCTCTATGAGCCTGGTGAAGGAGGCCGGGAGGCAGGAGGTTCCCACCGTTAGCTCTTGCAGAGAAGGGTCTGTGAGACCAGACAGAAGATCAGAATCAGCCCAACAGAAGCCCTGCCCTAAGCAAAGGCCTTCACAATCCTGAGGCAGGCCCCTCCAGCACCCGCTTGCTGCTCCCCCAACAGTCGTGAGGACTGCAAAACTCCTGGACTGGACACCTGGCCCACAGGGGCCTGCTTGAGACACAGCGCAGGGCACAGAGGCGGGGTGGGTCTGTGAGCTGCTAACGCCCACACTCTGGGGGAGGCTCTGAACCTGGCTGCCAGAGGCCCACTCCTTTCTAGAGGTTCTGTCCATTCTGTGGACCGTGGCAGACACCCCGGGCCTTGTAATACATTCCCGCACCTTCCTCCACTAGCCTGGTGGTTTCCTTGCTGCCTGTGGGAGACCTCTCTGCTAGGACCACAGTGTATAGGCTATCACTATGGTTTTGCCTGGTCCGAACTCCATACAAAGCACTAAACTCTAACTGGGGGTACAAGATGGACAGCAAGGAAGATCAACATCAGCTGTGTGTGCGGAAAGGAGAGTGGGCCAAAGAGGAAAGGAAGGTGGAGAAGGTAAGACCTGTGGAGCAGGAAGAGCCCCCTCTTCCTGCTGGAAGTTGCAGCAGGCGGGTGAGACCCCCTAAAATTGAGGGAACAGGAAAGGGAGGTTTAAGTAACTTACTGTTAGTTTCAAAGGTAATCATCAAAAGAGCTAAAAAGAATGTCATGTTGGAAGTAAAGGAAGTAGGTGGCCATAAGTGTGAGCCAGATACTCATCTTTCACATCAAAGGAACTAAGGACAATATTTAACAACTGCATCCAAGTGTATAACTCAACCTGTAATCATAGCACTCTGGGAGGCTGAGGCAGGAGGATCCAAAGTTTGAGCCCAGACTGGGCAACTTAGCAAGACCCTGTCTCAAAATAAAAAAGAAATAAAATGCTTGAGGATGTAGCTCAAAGGCCCTGGGTTCAAGTCCTAGTACCACAAAAATAAAATAAATAAGTAAATAAATATGTAAATTAAAAAAAAAAGCATAATCCCAGCACTCAGGAAGCTGAGGCATGAGGATCACTGTGAGTTCAAGGCCAGCCCATAGCGACTTTAGCGCCAACCTGAACTACAGAGCAAGACCCTGTCTCAAAAAACCTGACATAAATAAATGAAAAAGGCACAGTACCCTGGAGTTCCTGTGCGGGCCCCCAGGCTGAACGAGGGCAGGCAGGAAGGGAAGGCCTGTGGAGCGCAGGCTCGGGCCCAGAAGGGAGGTGTGGGCGGGGCCCCAGGGCCAGAGCAGGCTGATACAGCACCACCACACGGTGGGGCATCTCAGGACACGCGCCCCAAGAGGCTGCCACAGAGGGGTGTTCTTTTTCGTGGTGGCTGCGTGCACCCGGCAGGGTCCCGGACCAGCCTTGGGGACACTCACCGGCAGGCCTGAGCTGGGTGGACAAGGGGGTGCAGCGGAGCTTAAACTTCACTTGGCAGGAGTTGACCACAACGCTGTCATTGGGGTTGAGGTTGCGCGTGCTGACGATGCCAGGCACACAGCAGCCCCTCATGAGCAGGTACTTGGTGTGAGAGGCCTGCTGTGCCTTCACCTCGACCCCTGCACGCTTGCCCCCTGTGCCTTCATCCAAGTCCTCCTCTTCATCCTCATCATCGTCTAATCCATCCTTCCCCAGGCTGTGAGAAGAAAACGCTCAGGAGGCTGCAGACAGCCTGGCCCGCCCCCTGCTCTAGCTGTCTCCTCGTCACCCCCAGGCCTTGACAGCTTGCAGGGTGCCACTCCTGACCCCATCTCCTGGCCCTCTCTCACCCACGCTAGCCCTTCTGCACACTGGTGTCCCCACAAAGCCCGCTCCTCTTGCTGGAAAATGTCCCCATGTCTCTGTTCAGGAGTCCCTACCTTCCCACGAGATTCCAGGTCGATTCTCATGCCTCCCAGCAATGTAATTCCTAGTCATGGGTCTGGGAAGGTCTGCTCCTGCAAACACTACTACTCCTACTATGAGGCCCACTTAGCTTTGTTTCATAAAGGTCCAGCACAGTGCTAGACACCAAGCAGCAAAACTCAGCATGTTTATGGAGTAGAAAAAGACCAGACAAAAACACAACCGCAGGCGCCACTGCAACAAGAGGAAAAGATGATGGCAGGCACGTCCTCACTGACCAGAGCTGCATGCATGGTGCCCTGGCTACATCAGCTGCTGGGACCTGGTGCTCACCTCTTCATGACCTCGTTCTCCACCATGGAACTGTCCACCACCAGGATCTGCTCTGGGATCCTGACGTCCACTGAAATGAGGCCCAGAGACCAAAGGGTCAGGGCGGTCACACAGTGTCCTCCAGGGCCGTCCAGAGAAAATGCCACCATGTCGGTTGGGGGGTCACCACTATCCTGATCTTTGAAGGAAAAAGGATCAGACTGGTCCAACTTGCCGGCAGCCCGGAGTCTGTCAAAGAACTGGTACGATTCTGTGCAGACAGTGCTGGGAAATCGCCAGGTAAAAAGCCTATACGGGCAAAAAGAAAGTAAGGGCCTGCCAAAGCTCGGCTACCAGAAGCCCATCACTGGGCCCACGGCACATTCAATCGTTATGGTCAGAACAGCACGCGCCCGTCCCCCCAGGCTCTCTGTTCCGTCCTGCGAGGAGGCGCAGTGTCTGTGCCCAGCAGCGCCTGTCCCAGGCAGGACCCAGTCTTCTGATCCTGACCCAGAGCCCTACGCCTCATTCCAGAGGCTCCCACTACAAATAGCTATGGAGCTGGGGTGGATGAGAGTCCTTTGGTGACAATAACTTGTACCCAAAGCCAGTCTTGATCCCACATCGGGAGAGGGCATATGGACCATCTGCCTCCAGAGGCTACCACAGGGCTGCGAGACCCTGGTCCTGATGGGAGTGGGCCGCTCTACAACCCTGTAATGACAGCCAGCGGGGAGGGATGCACTGCCTAGGCTCACAGACAGGGACATGCAGTTGGGAATGTGGCTCATTGTCACGTGGCTTTGTTGGATTTGGGTGTCTTCTGCCACTGCGTCACCTTCCCAGAAGGTAAAGGAGTCTGAGGGTCATTAGGGTGAACGTTTAGGAAGTAGTGCTTGGAGCCAGAAGCAAATGATGGGGCAAAGAAACCAAAAGACTCCTGATGCTACCTCCCTGGATCTGCCAACGGCCCCACACCCCAGTGCGGAGCACGGCAGGCTGGCAAGGTGACACTGCCTGGTGTGTCTTATAGGACTTCCTCTGCATGAGACCAGGAGGTTGGTGGCACAAAATACCAAACACACAGGCACGACCAGCAGAGGCAACTACAGTACGAACCATGCTGCAAGGAAGCCCCCTTGGCTCAGGGCTCCAGCGGGAGGCTTCTCTGAACGTGACCGGCATTTTGGCCCTGCAGATACAGGTCCTGCAGATGGGCTGAGAGGCAGCGGGAGGCTTCACAGGCCTCTTAGCCACAAAGACAAAGGACTGACATCACACAGGGCAGAGGGTGACTTCTAAATGGATCCACTGTCGAACATGACACTGACTTTTCCCCATGTGGCAGGGAAGGGGAGTACACAGGCACACACTAATACAAAATGCCACAGTGCTGGCCTTGGCTTGCATGAGCAGGAGGCCAGCTACGACTAGCAAAGTCCTCTTAGACCTACATCGCATACACGTGAAGCCCAACAGCTGCTCTCGGATAAAGTGCAGCTCGTTGGCCCTGGACCCACCTGTAGTAGGACTGGGACAGCTGGTAGGACATGGGCACGAAGGGCAGGGCCCGGTTCTTCTTGGGGCCCAGTGTATGGTTGACCCGGCGCCGGTTGACCAGGCTCCTCTTCTGACACTCCATGAAGGCCCGCGCCAGCACTCGCTCCTTGTACTCGCGGTAGAGGCGGAATGTCTGCGAAGAGCATTAGGGTGTGTGGGTGCACAGGAGCCTCCTCAGGGCTGTGTGCATGAGTGTAACTGGAGGGACCCCGGGGAAGCCGACAATCCCAACTCTCAGACTATCACATCACACCTACCGAGACCACAGGCAACTGGAGAGAAAGGGAGGCCATTCACACAAGCCTGTCTTCAGATGCAAAGACTCTGAGAATCAACACAGGATTACCCCTGACATCACTCTGTCCCTTGACCTCTCAAGCCAACCATCAGTAGGTCTGGCTGGCTTGAGTTTCAAAATGTGCTTCCAATGTTATGGTTACGGCTTATACATAACCAGACATCCTCCCAAAGCCTCATGTACTCCTAGGTGGGGTTTTTGCTAGTGACTGAATCACGTGAGAGAGAGAGAGAGAGAGAGAGAGAGAGAGAGAAACACTGGATAAGTCAACTGATGGGTTTAGTACATAGCTCTGGGTGTGAATGATGGATTTACCCTGGGTGTAGGTGGCACTAACCAAGAGGCCTGTAGCCTGAAGTGAATAAAAAGTGAAAGACGAAGGAAGTCTACTGCTTCCTGCCTGCCCTACCATGGACTGTTTCTCCTTCGCTATGCCCCTCTGCCTTGGAGCCAGCGGACTATGAACTGATACCTCTACAAACTGTGAGCTAAGATAAATTTTTCCTCTTTTAACTTGTGGGTGTCAGGTATTTTGTCCCAGGAACAAAAAAGTAACTAACACGTCAATGCAACTATACTGTCACCATCTGGTCCATGCTACTGTTTTCTCACCATAGCCTCCAGTTACCTGGTCTCTCTGCTTCTCTTATAGTTCTCCTCTGTGCCAGTCCCTGGCCATTCCCCACAGCAGCCAAAGTAACCTTTTAAATCGAAATCAGACTACATGCTCTTTTCCTGCTTAGAAAATCCCAAAGGCTTCCCTCAGCACTTGACATGAGCCAATCCTTCTGAGGACCCCCGGGGACTCTGAGGACAGTGCACCACTCTGCCCTGACCTTCTGCAATTCCACCCTGGCTCACCACCTCCAGCTCCCTGGGCCAGATGACTTTTCTGGAAAAAGCCACAGTCTTCCTGCCTTGGGGACCCAGCACTGGGTGCTTTCCCAGACCTGTGTGTGGCTGACTCCTTCAAGGCTCGCTCATCTCCCCTCAAAACCAAATCCTCCCCTGTCCCACTCCTCTGCAGGCGGTGGCATTCTATTTCCATCCTACACTCTCTGTAGTAACGACCTCTACCTCGAATGGGCTCACGTCTCCACCCTCCTGGGAAAGCTCAGGCTCAGCTCCCCTGTGGAAGCCAGGACAGAGTGCTCTGCAGAAGGGCCTGTGCTCACCATGTCACTGTGACGTGGCACAGGCAGCCGAGTCTCATGGACTCCACTAGGGAAGAGCTGCTCACAGGACTGCAGGACCAGCAAAGTCCCCACTGCCCCAAGTTTCTGGCAAGGGCTGGCTCAAGCAGTCACGGTTCCTCAACACCTGGTACACACTACCTCCAAGGGAGTCCCTCGCAGACAACTACCTCTCATGTGCCAGCTGCAAAAATTGCTGCCATGGTCTAAGAGCTTTAGGCTCAGAAGGCTCTCAGAGAGCAGTGCTCCCAAGACCTCTAAGTGAGGTACACAGACTTAAAGTGACACTCTGGGGCCATGCTGCTAGGCAGGGGTGGCACCAGAAACAGAAGAGTGGCCTCACCATTTGAGGGCAGAGAGGTCAGGTGGGGCTGTGGGACAGCACGAGGTGCCTCCTGGAGCTAGGCAGAGACCTGCACAGCCCTGGCCATCAGCCCTGGATGAGTGGGCACTCAGCACTCATGGTGGGGAGAAGGGGGACAGTTTGTGAGGGATAGAGGAAAAGGAGCTGGGGTGGTGGTTCTGACATCTCTCCCTTCCTGCAGAGCACCAGGGGAAAGCTGGATCTTGCACTGTGACAGCCCTGTGTGACTTCTGCGCCTCACTTCCACTGGCTCATACATACTGATGGGACACAATACCTAACCAACGACTGCTGTGGAAGAGGCACTCTTGGGCACCCATGGTAATTTGGGGAATGAGATTCACCCCCATCATGTTTCAAGAGGCTGGGCTGTCACAGGACAGCCATCCCACAGTAACTACCCTCTTTCCTATACTGCATCTCCAGGGAGCCCAGAGATTCTGTGTGGGCCTCTGACATCACTGCCAAGGCCTTCAGTCCTCATTACCAGGTCTTGGACTCATTGAAGAAGTCTCTGTCAGCCATGGGGAACAGAAGCAGGCAGGCCTTTCTGTTCCCTAAACCCAGAACTTGGAGTCCCTCATCTAAGCCAGGAAGTTATCCAGAGAGAAACTGTAGTAGAGAGAGCAGTGGGATGATTCTAGGGCCTGCTGCTGCCATCAACTGGTTGTAACCTATTTTCTTCCCTCTTGGGCTGGGCTTTCTCGTTTGATGGGGTGATAGGAGGGACCCCTGAGGTCCTGTCCAGCCCCTCCTCACTGCTGGGCAGGAAAGCAGGAGTCCCTTCCTCAGCTGCAGTCAAACTCAGAAAGCTGCATTTTTACATGCAATGTTGGCAATAAATTAAAAAACAGGTTTTTTTGTTGTTTTTAGTTTTTTGAGACAAGGTCTCACTATGTTTTTTAGGCTGGCCTTGAACTTGTGACAATTCTCTTGCTTCCGCGTCTCGAGCATTGGGATTACAGGCACACACCACTATACCCAGCTCTGTCGTTTTCTTATAAACAAGTAAACAACAAAACTCCAAGGGCTAACTGGGGCCTGTGGATGTTCTTTGGGACTACTCCCCTTCCCTGTCTACTGCTGCTCAGGCTGAACAGGGCTCTGCTCTCTTTGGCTGACAGACACTGGGGTGGTTGTTATGAGGCACCCAGCACCAATAGCAGCCTCTCACTCTGGCATGCACCGAGTGCACAAAACCTGCTCAAGAAAACCCATGGTTCAAGGACTGCATGACGAATGCATGGAGAGTGGTCACTGGGCCTATCTGACTCAGTGGTCCCAAGCATGCTTGGCAGAGGCAGCCACACCACAGTGATGAACTAAAAGCAGAGACCACCCATGGGTCTGCAGGGGAGAGACCTGGCCATTCTGTTAAGAGACCAGGCCCAGGGTGGGGACCTGGAGCAAGGCAGTCAAGCCTGGCCGTGCATTTCCTTAAATTACCCCACCTCTCCCAGGCCTTCTCCAGGCCTGTGGTCAAGGGAACAGGCACAGGCCTGGCGGTGTGTACAGCACTGCGTCTGTGCTGGCATTACCTCAAGGGGGTCCCTTGCCCCTTATGTAGGATCTGGGGACGAAGTGGCAGACACTTGTTAGAGCCCCATCCTCTATTCCCAACTGCAACCCCCGGCTGCTCCCAGCTGACTCTGAGGTATTTGAGACCCACCTATCCAAGTTCACCAGCAGAATCAGGAAATACCACCCCTTTGCTTTTCTCATTTTCTTCCCTCATTCCAACCTAGGCTGATGTGCTGACATAAGCCCAAAGAGCAGATTGTTAGGGCTACAGATTAAATACGAAGCACAGACCTAGTTCCCAGGCTCTGGGTAGGATTAGACAGGGCTGGCCCTCCTCTCATCCTCTTTAGCCACAATAAGCAGCAGTCCGATCTCCCAAGACCTCAGAAGACATATGATTCACCACGCATCAGAAGGCAGCCTCCTGTCCCAGGACCACCATCCACATTTACAGATTGTGATTTGCAAAGAGACGCTTACAGCTCAGTGACTCCCAGTGCCTTGGGCATGCCTTGTTCCCTCACCTGCTTAATTTTCTGCCTTAAATCTGAGACCTACAATCTCAGCTCTGAGAGAGGCTTTGGAGGCCACTGAACCCTGTCCCCGCACCTTAAGAATGACATAAAGATGGGGTAATACTGGTCAAGGTGGGTACCAAGTTCCAGCCATGCAAGATCAATCAGCTCTGGAGAGTTAATCAGTGTTCATCACGTGACTGTAGGTAACAACCTGGTACTGTGTTTGAACTGTGCCATGTTCTCACCTTAAAAAGAACTAAGGACAGATATATTAACTAGGTTTTTGTGGCAATCATTTTGTAACATATTATCAGATCAGCCCTGAGTATGTAATATAAAAATAAATGAAAATAAAACTAACAAACCCCAAAGAGTAAAAACTCAAGAAGCGCTGGAGGCCTGGTGTTAGGAGGGAGGTAGGTTGGACATCAGGCCCCTGGAGCTCACAGCTGAGAAGGTAGGAACAAATACCCACTGGCTCTGGTCCGCCTGTGCCAATGGAAGCTGGGACCAACCTGGAAAGACTGGCAGGACTTCATCTGGCTGTTAGAGAGGGACAGCGTGCTCTGGATCAGGTTCTGCAGCACCAGGAACTGGATGTCCTCCACGCTGGAAGAGAGGACAGGGCAGTGTGAAGCTGCCAGTGTGGGCACTGCTCACTTCAGGGGAAATGATTCTCAGTTAAAGCGAGTTCTCAATCTCAAAAAGGTAACATGTACACCAAAACCATTCCAGCCCTCCCCACACACATACAAAATGGTATTTTTATGCCTTAACCAACTTGTCAAGTTTTGCAGGAAAAAAAGTTTTCTACCAGTGGGTAAGGGGTGATGAAACCTGGAACCGTTTACAAGACAACTAACCAAGGTAAGTAGTGCATACAGTTTCACTCTCATTCTAAGTGACATTTTCTCCAAAGACAACAGTATCTTACTGAATTAAACTAAGTATTGATTATACAAGATAGGATAAAAAAATACTGAGCTTTGTGAGAGCTTTGCTTGCAAAGCTGCAGAGTAACTGTTGAAACCTTTTCCCTGCAGCACCTTGAGGCTTCGCCAGTGGTACTTGAGGTTAGAGGTTGGCAAACTTTTTAGAAAGGATCAGACACTGAATATCTTATCTTGGGGGGCTTCAGGAACTCTGTTCTAAGGATACAACAAAATATGGAAGAAGCACAGACAACACAGAACGGAAAGGCTAGGTTCTAACAGGACAATATTTACAGCATCAGGGGCCAGGCTGGATGTGGCTCTAGCTCACCTCTGCATTCGCTTGTAGGAACCAAATCAAGCAGCTGAAGGACAGGCAACCTGCATGTCAAAACTTACCTATTAAGTTCATCCTCTTTCCTCGTCTGATTTTTTTCATCTCCAATTGCCAAAACTCGGTACCTATGTGAGAAACAGAAGAAAAGCATGCCGGGGAACACAGCAGATCTTCACTCACTGAGCTGACTGACGCTTGCTCCAGTTACTGGCTGATAGGCTGGGGAAAATGTCAAACTCGTCTAAAGCTGAATACTACATGTAAATGTAAATGAGAATACTAGCCTGGTGTCAGAACGCAGGCTGGGAGGAGGGAGCTGCTCGCTCACTGCCTATCACAAAGTCAGCAGGCAGCAGGACGTGCAGGGTCCACTGCACACCGCTAACAGAGCGGGAGGGAAACCTGGGCTTGTGATTGCAAGTGCAAGACAGGAGATGAAGAAAACACCCCAAAGCAGTGAAAAAAGGCCAATCGCTTAGACACAGAGAGTAAAGAAGTGGTTATCAGAAGAGGGAGGGGGAAGTGACGAAGCTGATCAAAGGGGACAAAGCCTCGGACCAGAGGAGAGTTCTAGTGATCCACTGAACCGCACAGGAGCTGCAGTTCAGAACACACTGTGCATTTCAAAGCTGTTAAGAGAACTGATTTTTAACATTCTCGTAACAAAAATGTAAGCTGATGGATCTAATCTTTCTATAATGTATACGTACAACAAAATGCTCAGGTGTGCCTCATAAATATACATAATTGACATCTGTCAATTAAAAAATAAATTTACAGGGGCTGGGCATATAGCTCAGCAGCTCAGAGCCTGTCTGGCAAGCGTGAGGTCCTGAGTTTGAATTCAGATACCCACAAAAAAACAGAAAAAAATTATAAATAAATGTCCAAGAGAGTAGCTTTATTAGATGATAGAATGGCAGACTATGTTTTCATCTATTCTCTGAGTTTCATGTAATAATGAATTGGATTCAAACCAAGGAAATCACATCATAGACCTAACTTTTTAAAAAACCATGGATATTTCTTGTAAGTGTAAGTCATCTTTGCAATAGTAAATTCTTAAAATCTAGTGCCAAGGTAAAGCAACTTTTCAAAAAAACGTGTGAACTGTTCTTAGTTAAGCAGAAAAAACATGAGACCTTTTTCTCTTCTGCCTTGCCTGCCAGAATGGTCAGTGTTATGGCTTGTGTGTGGATGTTCCCCCAAAGCCTCATGCAGTCATGGGCACAGGCTTTTTGAAGGTGGCTGAATCTAGAGTTGTGATTGGTTCATTGTATAATGTTGGAATTGGGGGTTGTGAGTGCTATACCAGCCCTGGGGGCAGGCGGGGGTAGCCTGCATACAATATAAGGGACAGAAAAGAGGCTTGCTTC
Source organism: Dasyprocta punctata (assembly GCA_004363535.1). Taxonomy (NCBI): domain Eukaryota; kingdom Metazoa; phylum Chordata; class Mammalia; order Rodentia; family Dasyproctidae; genus Dasyprocta; species Dasyprocta punctata. Next base: position 17,123 of record RJWM01013860.1, read on the forward strand.
TCCCTTTTGCTTTTGCTGCTTTTGTTGTTTTCCACAGCCATGAACTGCGACTGCTCTGCCACACCACCCTGCCTTGAAGCCAGCTGATTATGGACTGAAACCTCTACAAACTGGGAGTTAAATAAATCCTTCCTTCCTTAAGTGTTGGCCATTTTGTCTCAGCAATGAGAGAAAAGTAACCAAGATAGTCAAGATCAAAATTAGTGCTAAACTGTTACAACTGCAACTTGTTCTTTCCTAAATGGTTTGTGAGCTCACCTTTGAAAATCTTTTTTAAAACTGTCTTCTTTGAAAACTAAAAGTTGCCCACAACTTTACTGAAAATATGTGGGGACATAAATTACAAATAGGTAAGCAAACCACTGAAAAGCCTTTAAGGCAGACATAAATCACGCCATTTGGGGATTCTGGACACTGATTTATTGCAAAAACAAAAACAAAACCTGGAGAATAGCTAAAGGGTGTCAACTGCAAAATGACTAAATCACTCACTATGCCTAACATATGGTGAACACTACTTACACAACTTGTTGAATGGAAGAAAGAATGAGCTCTCTGATGGAAATGTGGGGAGACAAGGAACTGGGCAGTTCATGGAAGGAACCAACCAATGAACCCCACACCTCTGTTCACAAAGAAACTCAGAAACATGGGGCAAGGAGTCTCTTCCCATCAGGGTGGTGGGGAGAAGGGATTCACATTTGGAGGAGGCTGAGAACTTAAGATTTTAAAATTTCACAGGGTTGTGTTGAAACACAAATATGTTCTTCCAGAACTGGAGTGGCTGAGCTAGAAGGAGGGGGATTCTGGAGCCAGGCACTGCTGCTCCAACCACCCCAGGCTGGGCTTAAATGGAGATGCATGCTCCTCACTGGGCACTGGGGCTGCACAGGACACAGCCCCTGCAGCATCTAGCTGTGGCCTTGAGTGTGCCCCAAAGGCCCGTGCCCCCTCTATTTACATCTTGGAATGTCCTCATCTACAAAGTGTCAAAACTCAGCAAAAAGTACACCTAGCAGACAAAGCCCAACTTAAGTCAACAGAAGGGATTTAGCAGGAGAAGGAATGCAAGGGGCCAGAGGGTGCCAGGAACGGCAGCTCTTTCCCTGTTTTCAAGTCACCCATGAGAGATCAGATAGTCCCTCGAGAGTCTCCGCAAAGCCAAATGCAAAAAGGCAAATGCACGGCTGCCCAGACCCACTGATGAGGGGAGAGGCATGGTCACCGCCAGCTGGCTTTGGCCTCTTGCCTGTGAGGACCAGGTGGAACCAGCCCAGAACCTACCTGGCAAACAGCTCCTGCAGTGTGTCTGGGATTTCAAGATTAGGATTCCCTAGAGTGGAACTGAACTTCTCTTTGAGCTTCTCCACAAATTCTTTAAACTCCTTGGCACAAACCTTCCACAAGAGAGAGGGAGATGTTAATTCTTCCTTTTTGTGAAGGTTTCCTGAAGATGCACTAAGGAACATCTTGTGACAAATGCCCAGAGCAGCTATACCCCAGAAACACTGCCCAACTGCCTCTCTGTCCTCCCATGTCCCTGCTCCACTGGAGGACCCTAGTGTCTCAGTCCTGACCAGATCACAGTCTGACCCCTACTGGCCTTGTACCCTCACATCTCCCAGCTCATCTGCAGTGTGGTCACGGTGGTTACTCCAATAAATGGCCTTATCCATGTGTCTCCATGCCTGGGCCCCAGAGCTTTGCCAATATGCTGGCCCCCTGCTGCACCTAGCTCACACTGCCCCTTGGGCATCTGCCCTTCTGCTTTTGCAGCGTCTGAGCACAATACCAGAACCCCGAGAAGCCTCAGTATGCCTGCTTTCGGTCTCTGTGCCTTCTCGTGCGTGGGGCTTGCCTTGTTCACTTCTCTGCTGGGGAAGACAGAACCCTAGGCCTCCTGGAATCCGGTGCTCAAGTCATTCCTGCAACCTCAGTCCCTACGCTGCACATCCACCGCCCAGTTATGTGGCCCAAACCTGTAGGGTCTGCTGGGAAAGGCTGCTCCTCAATAAAAAGGCCCCAAGTGCCCAGGGCAGCCCCTCCCTCCACCTTTCCCGCCTTGGCATTCTGTTATGAAGCCTCAGCTATAGGAGTCAACCTGCAATGCAGGGTGACTGCTGTAAGGATGGAACTGATGACCGCTAAGGACAGAGAGTGAAGGGATATACTGAACCTGACACTACTGCTTTGCTGCACCAGCCTGTGGGCAGCACTGCCACCTCCCAACTGCTTGGCATGTGGGGAAAACCAAGTCTTAAGCGCCATGAGGCTGTGTCACTTGCATCCAACAGCATTCTCGATCCCCTTTTGCTGACCTCACAGGCCTTGAGTCACAGGCCTGGCTGCGCTGTGAGGCAGGAGCTGGGTATTTCTTTGCCTATCCCACTTGCCCTCCGCTCCCTCACGGTGAGGGCTGCATCTCCTCCTCCCAGGGACTCACCCATGTGCAGCAGAGCCTAGGGACAGCTCAGTGAGTGAGGGATGAGCAGAACGGGCTGGGAAGCAGAGCCCTCTGGGTCTGTGAAGATGGTTTCCTTCCTTGTCAGCCACTACCCGGCCTCCAACCCACACAGCAAACTCAAAAGCAGCTTTCCAGGAAGCCTGCCTGCTTGGAACCTCTAAACAGCTGTCTTATTTTCTTAACAAAATGGGCCCGAGGCACAGCATTATTTCAAAGGGGCATGTCAAATTCAAATCATCTTTAGAAACAGATGCTTGGAGCCAGATAAAATGAAGTCCAAAGCCAAAAGACTGACACGTGGATTTCCCAAATAAGCAGGAGAAACATTCATGTTTTGGGTGCTGGTAAAGGCACTGGGGAGTCCTTGAGGGTCCAGGCCACAAAACACCAGTCTTCAAAGCAGGCTGGGCCTGCTGCTGCACAGGGCCTACCTTTGGGTCCTCATAGTCACATTTTCGGTTCATGAAATCTCCAACCAGTGCTTTATCCTGGTACACTTCAGCCAGGCAAACCCTACAGAGGCAATACAAAAATGAAGTCTGGGAATCATACCAACTCGGAACATCTAGAGATTTCTATCCTAACATGACTGGTCTTGGCTAACTGTGAGTGCCATTTACTTAAGTGCCTGTTGGATGACTGGTGCTTTTGGAAACAAATGACTTGGGGTGAGTTGAACCTGAAAGAAGTGAGGTTGGTCCCGGCTCACACCTTACCCTAGGGTTTCTCTAAGCTTCTGTCTTCCACTGGGAAACTGAGAATATTAACTTTCTCCATTCCCTGGCTTAACAGGGTTTTGACCAAGACCAAAAGAAGTGTGAGTATGTGTGTGTGTAAATGTTACAATATCATACAGTAGCTGGTGCGCGTTATCCCTCCAAGTTCTTCTCTCCCAAGCACTGTTTGTCCATCCACAAATATTTCTACCTCTGCAGTGTGGTAAAGTCTGAGGTCCCCAAAGGGAAAAAGGAGATCACCGGGGTCATAAAGAGCTTTCCAGAGAACACAGTCATTCCATACAGGTCAGTGGGGCAAAGGGACCTGCTGAGGTCACACACCCGTAGGTCCGGGGTGGGCAGGATAGGTGTGGCTATTCTTGACATCATCTACTTCCCTAGTTAGGAGACAGCCTCTGTGGGAATCAACGCCTCACCCCCAGTAAATGGCCGGGGATCTGCCCTGAGGATTATGTTCAGAACTCGAAGGCTGGAACCCTCTGGGCTACTGCTGGGGAAGAGGAAAGCATCAGTTAGGGACCAGGAGCTTCCATTTTAGACCTCAATTCACTGGTAAGTCACTGTCACCCTGACACATTCTCTCTGTAGATTTATTTCCTCTTGGGAAGAAAGCATGTAGCTACAGTAGTGGGTACTTTTCCAACAGAAAGGGTTCTTTCAGACAGACAGGAAAGTCCAGTATCTGAGCACAGGGAAAGTACCTTCCCCAGGAAGGTCCTTGTTTCTCCTTGGGGCAATTCTGCTCTGCGGGGGTTGTCATCAGAATAGGGAGAGGTGCTACCAGCATTAAGTGTGCAGAGGCTGAGGTGCTGCCAAACACCAAACAAGGCCAAAGACAGTTGCACGACAGAAGCACCCCGCCCACAGCAGTGCCAAGGGTCAGAAACCTTGTCTGCAGCCAAGTTTCCTCCCTGAGTTGGGCTGGTCCTATCCCCTGTAGGGTCTAGCTGGCTGCAGGAGTGTGTAGCCTGGAAGTGACACAGGGCCAGTTCCTTTGCAACTCTGGCTCCAGTCATCAGTGTGGAAGTGGTTGGGTCCCTCCCTTCCTTCCCCTCGCTCATCCACATCCCGACCTCATGTTGCCTGCACACTGAAGTCCCTCCCCGCACTCTCATGGAGGTAACCACTGGAGGGGTTCAATGGGACTGGCGGTGCTTTAACACCTTGGCCTGTGAGGAGCTAGTGGGCAACCTCACTGCCAACAGAGAAGCTGCCAGATGCATACTTAGGCTCAAATGGTCGTGCAGGGCAGCCTCTGCCTCCACCACACACTGCTCAGATGATGCTCAGTGTGTCCTGCAGCCCGGTAGTCTTGTCTCTTTCCCTACTTCACAAAGATTCTACAGCCCAGTTGGTGGAAGCACCCACAATTATGCCTAGCCTTAGGATGATCTCACTCACAAACTCCAACACTCAGAGAGCCTACTGCAAAGTTTGGTGTGTGCAACCCAGATTTCACACCAGTCTTGAGCAAGTGGAGGTGAAAAAGGAGAAGATAATGATCTAGAAGAATTAGAACAACTATGCCCCGGAGTGATCCTATTGCAAATATGGCTTACTTATAGTTCAGATAGGCCTGAGGGTTTTTGACAATGTAGCGAGCTCTTCGTCCAACTGAGTGAGATGTTTTATCCAGAGACTCTTCAAAGGTGGCATGCAAGATGTCCCGCACGACCTGCCAGGGGACAAATGGGCCCTTCACCTGCAAAGACAGAGCAAAGATATAAAATCACTATCCAAGGGGCCTACACTATGGGGAACTAATGGAAAAAATGTGTCCTACTGAGCCTCCTTCCTCAGAGAGTACTCAAAGCTATCCCTCTCACGGCCACCCAGCCACTTTAACCGGGCCTCTGCCATGTCCAGGGGAAGAGTGTCTTCTGGCAATTGCCTAATGGAGGTGCCCTGAAGGTGTGAGGTGGTTCTGACTGGAAAGACAATAGGTTAGGGAGGTTAAAGAATATTGACTGTGTCTAGAAGGTTTTATGCTACACAGGCTAGGAGTCACTATATACTGTATACTTTATGTTACACTGGTAGAATGAGAATGAACCAAGTTAGCAGATTGAACATCTCAGAAAATAACACACAGGAAGATGCTTAATGACAAGTGATTTTTCTCATAACCCCAAGAATAAAATGAGCCAACAAGATGGTGTAAATTCTGGTGGGTGAGAGTATAAGATGGGCACTATCACCACTGGGCTATGGAGGTCCCTCTTAAGCACTGCCTGTCCACGCTGTGATGGAAAGACTACTGCAAATGCAGGGAACGGAAGTTAGAGATGCAATGGGTCATCCTGCAGAGGGCAGGGACGAGGTGAGAGAATGAGGGACAAATGGGCCCAGAAGGGATCTAAAGAGCTTGTAGGCATTGAGCATCGTGAGCCCATCAGACATACTCAGGTCTCTCCTGGCTGCCACGCCTCAGACCAGCTGCACCCGGCTCACGGAGCTGCCTCAGCTACTCTGCCTGGCTGCATTACCGCCTGCAAGGGGTTTTGGGCAGGACAATGGCAGAGCTCATTTGCTTCTGTGAAGCAGTCTGGCTGGAAATTGGTCTATATCCTGCTGTAGACTGAGGTGACCCGTACAGTACCAAGGAGTAAGAACACAGGGAGCAGAAGCCTCTAACACATTCTGGGGAGGAAGCGTGGTGGGAAAATGAACTCTGGCAGGGCTACAGAATCTTCAGTGACATCAGAAAGAAATGCTTGCTAGACAGGGGGCTAAGTCGTCCCCACTGCCCAGGGATCAGGACACAGAGCAGGGCAAGTGTGGGAGACTGTGGTGTGGAAGGCAGGTGAATGCCATTGTCACCAGCCCATATAGATCCAACCAACAGTCACTATATAAGAGATGGGTGGTGGCACCATGCTGGGGGCCACACCAGGAAATCAAAAGACAGGTGTCTCTGCCTTAAGGAATGGCTATTCCATACCCTTTTTTTTTTTTTTTTTTTTGCGGCACCGGGGATCGAACTCACAGCTTCATGCCTGCCAGACAGGTGCTTAAGCCACTGAGCCAAACTCCCAGCCCTACTTTTTTGAGGCAGGGTCGCACTATGTAGCTCAGGCCAGCCTTGTGCTCGCACTGTAGCCCAAGTGGGCCTCGAACTCACAGCATTCCTCCTACCTCAGCCTCCTGAGTGCTGGGATTAAAGGCGTGCGCCACCATGCCTGGCAGGAATGGCTATTCCAGGGGCCATGGAGCTCCAGAAGCAACAGAGCCCAAGTGGAAAGCAACAGTCCAGAGAACAGAAGGAGAACCAGGCAATTACTTCCACTAGGCAGGATCAATGAAGCTTTCCCAGACCCATTGAGCAATTACTAAAAGATAAAGAGGCATTTTTCAGGCAGTGAGGGAAGAGGAGGGAACAGGAAAGGGTTAGGTTCTAAGGGAAGAAAGAGAGAGAACAGCACTGAACTATTTCACCTGTAGCTAGGTGAAAACTTAGATGTATGCAACTGAAGGTTGGGAGGCAACGTGCAAACTGGGAATGGTATGATGTTTGGCGGTCTGAGACGTGCTTTTCCCAGTGGCCACCAGGAGCTGATGAGACGAGTGGTCCCAAGGTTGGGAGGCTCCTGGGAGGGGACGGAGCAGGGCAGGTACCTTGGTATTGAGGACGTTGCTGGCGATGCGGCAGAGCATGAGAAGCCCATCCTCCTGCATGGTCCAGGAGACGCGTAGCCGCGTCATCCTCCGCAGGGCACTCTGGTCGGCTTCGTCATGGTAGCGCAGCCTTTTGCTTTTGGCTCCTGGGGACTCCTCTATAAACACCAAGGGGGGATTAGAGGGCTCCTCCAACAGCTGTCATGTGGAGAGTGGAAGGGGCCCCCAGCTAGTAAGCCTTGGTCAAGCACATGGGTTACCAGTGTGTCCATTCTCACCCACAGGATCCACAGAAGCCTCAGCCCCTCCTGACAGGGCTTTCTCCCTTTTGCTCGGTGATAGGCTGGGCAGCTTGTGCGTAGCCTCCAGTCATCTGCCAATCTCCACTGGCTCCCACCAGGATGCTACATCCTTTGAAGGTGACTTACACAGACACCTACAGAACACTCTCAGGGTGCGTATGCTGAGTCAGTGGGACCATCAACAGTGCAGCCACCAGGGTTGCCACTCCCTTGCTGTGTGATCTCTCAGAATGTATGAGCTCTTGTGGACCACGGGGACAACACATCCTGTGCTCAGTATTGAATGACAGTGGGTATAAAATGCCTACTGTGGTTGCCGGCACAAAGGAAAAGCTAAATGGACAAAAGCAGTCAGCAGCATTATAGAATATTCACTCTGTGTCAAGCACTGGCTCAAGCTTTATGTATATAGGTACATCAGCTCATAACTGGAGTACTACTTTGCAACAACCTCATGAGAGGGACGCAATTATTATTGCCACTGCAACACCTTTAACCCAAGGCACACAGCTTCAACCCTGAGGGTTCAGGAACTGTACCTGAGCCCTAAGCCTGGAGCTCTCCCACATCTGCTGTGCTTTTGCTAGGAAGACGACACATACCATAACCAATTCCAAAAGGCTATCGGTTTGGCATTTTTCCAACAAAGGCAGATGACAAATGAGGTAAGGAAATCTGAATTCAAAATGACACCGCCACCACAGTTTGCCTTGTGATAAATTCCAATCTTTGTGAGCTACACTGGCCTTAGATGTATCAGCAGTGGGTTAAACAAAGGAGGCCACTTCAACGGATGGAACATGAAGTGTTACCACCAACAACCAAATAAACCAGAAAAGGAGGTTTCTGTTTAAACACTCTGTTGTCTCTGAAGTAACTAGAGCCATTAGATTCTCAATAAAACAAATGGACCACTTAAGTGATACCAAAGTGGTCTAAAAAAATAGACACTGGCATTCAAACCACCCCACTGTATTTCTGCTACAAATACTACTCAGATACTCTGGTTTCTCTTCAGAGCATACAAATCTTTCACTTTTTTTTTTTTTTTTTTTTTTTTTGGGCACTGGGGATCGAACTCACAGCCTCACGCCTGCCAGACAGGCACTTAAGCCACTGAGCCAAACTCCCAGCCCTCTTTCACCTTTTTAAAATACTATTCAGAAAGCTGGCAGTGTTGGCACACACCTGTAATCCTAGCACTCAGGGGGCTGAGGTAAGAGGACTGCCATGAGTTTGAGGTCAGCCTGGGCTACATAGTAAGTTCAAGGCTAGCCTGAACTACACAATGAAATCTTGTTTCAAAAGATAACAAAAGAAAACTACTCAGATGAAGAAACCAAAATGGCATACGTAAGGCACATAAGGGGTTGCATCAGATCTGAAGAGATTCTGCAGGCTTAGCTGACTCCCAGCCTTCCCCCAAGTTGCAACTCACGTTTGCGTGACTTTGAACTTCGGCCTGATTAGCCTAAATGTAGGTAGTAAAGGTAAGTCAAGCAAAGGATTTTGCTGGAGGGTTTTTTTTTAAACTAAGATAGTTAGAAATCTGAACTGAGGGAGTTGCCATGGGAAAGGCCCTCTAAGACACAAAGCCAGAGAAGGCAGGGGACATGCATGCCAAATTGGAGGCTCTTAGTTCACGGTAGCTGTGGAGGGTAAAATGATCACCACACTGAGGGAAAATGACCTTTGTTGGAGGGTCCAGCCCAGCCTTGACTGGAGTGAAACTGTTGCACATCTCTGACAGGCAGACTGGCCTAGAATATGCCCATGACCCTCACAAACCTTTTCTCTTTCGCTTGATCTTCTTGCTGGGATCCTTTCTCAGCCGCTTTCGCTTCTGGTTTCTGCCACCCTTCACCCTGCGGTTTCGGCCCAGCGTGGGCTCACGATCCATCCCGAACTCCTCGTCCCGGTGGGCAGAGAGCTCACTCCCTGCTTTTGCCTCCCCCCAGGGGGGCAGCCTGCTACTACCTAGGAAGAGGCACAGGACGAGGCAGTTTCAGGACAAGCTCTGCAAAGGCCCAAAGAGCCAAGCAGTAGGCACAGTTGTTATTTTGGCACTGAACTTCACGGCTACTTGTGGGGTGGACGCCCAGCACACATACCTCCAGCTCCGAGTGGCAAAGGGCGCTTGGACAGAAACGTCTGGAGCCTCACTGTGAGCCCATTCTCTGCAGTGATATTCTCCTAAGACAGACAAAGCACTATGGTGAGCAGCAAGCTGCTGTGGTCCCAGGAGCCCAGGTGGCTGCACAGAGACTGTGAGTAGCGGTCTCTCCAGCCGCTCTCACCACATGGACCACCCCACCTAGAGGACTCTTCTGCAGGAATACCTGTGTGTGTCACAGAATAGGCCAGAATCCATTGGCACAAAAATAAGCCAGGCTGATACTTATGGGTGCTACCAAACATGCCTTAAAAAATATGAATAGTCTCTGATCAACTTTGGTTTCATCAATTCAGAAGTCATGTGCCAGGAAGGGGCACGATGACAGCGAGTGGTGATAACAGCCTGCTGTGGTCCTCCCAGAGCCCACCTTTCTGGCTTTAATGATATAGCTGGTCCAGATCCAGTTGCGCTTCAGGTGTGCATAGAAACTGGAATCGAGTCCAGCAGCTCCCAGCCCGTCGCCAGGGATCTGGCCTTCATCCACAACCTCACGGCTCCCCCTGAAAGATGGAAACACAGAGATCACAGGGTCGGGGTGGGGCACTGACTTACTGTATATCAACGCTCACCTCTACCAAAAGGTAGAAGGGAGAAGTTTGGAGCCCTAGTGTTGGCAGGGTGCCAATTTTCATGAGTTTAAAAAAAATCCAGATATTTGTGTAAAACCCCCAACTTCTAAATTTTGACCCAAAAAATGATGGAATGTTAAAAAGCAATGTGAACCAGGCACGGTGGTGCATGCATGTAGTGCCAGTACTCTGGGAGAGGTGGATGGATCATAAATTTGAACTTAGCCTGCACAGCTTAACGACAGCCTGTCTCAAAATAACAAAATGGGGCTGGGGATGTAGCCAGGTCCTGGCTTCAAGCCCTGCACCAAAAAGTGTGTGTGTGGGACAGGGTGCTAAATAAACCATGTCTAGGGCCAGATATGACCTACAGTCACCATCTCTACCCCAGATGTGGGCCTTTTGGTCTGATGTCCTCAGCCAGATTGGGGCAAGTGGAGCATCTGGGACCAGCATACAGCAGCCTGGTCCCGGGCCCTGGGCCTGTGCCTGGGGACACTCTGGTGGGGGGACGCACGTGGTATACTCCTGCATGGCACACTTGCGCTCCAGGTTGTGCTTGTCAATGGCGCTCTCCTGCTCCTTCCGCAGGTTGCCTTCCTCATCACTGCCCTGGTCTGCGCTATTCTTCGGGACGCCTGTGCATCGCACCACACCTAGAACCAAACCAAACCAAGCCCAGATGACCACAGCTTCCTGCAGTGGCTCTGGATGCTGTCTGGTGAGAGAAGAGTGACTCCCCATCTGTGAGACTGCTCCCCTCCCCAGAGGAGGCTAGACTGGGTAAGTCAGTTAAGGACCAGGCAGGCAGCCAGAGGAAAGCCAGTTCTCCTAAATGGACAGCCTGGGAGAGAGCGGGAGACCCGTGGAGTTGGTGTGGCCCAGCATGGTAGAATGATGATACTTGGTGGTGGCAGTGGGGAGTCACAGAAGGAAAAGGTTTGCACAGCTGATAGAATGTCAGTTTCTCTAGCCCCTACTCAGCTCCTGGAGCAGCCAGGTATTTCCTAATTGCTCAAGAAGTGCACTATTACAGTTGAGTTATTTTTGGTTATTCCACAATAAAGGAAATTACATTTCTTGCAAGATATAAAACACAGCTAGCCCTGTTGCTTGAGTAGGTGAGGGAAGTTCACAGCAAGTGCGGCCTGCCAAAGACCCTCTCAGGCTGAGACTTCAGCTTGATGGCCTGGCTGGTGGGGGCTGGGCTGTGTGGGCACCCGTGCTGCCCCTCTGCCCCTCTCAGCTGGAACCTTACCTGACTACTTGCTCAGTTCCCTTCAGCCCTCTATGGTGTGGGTGGGATTTGTGATTTAGAAACAAAGAAACTAAGGCTAAGGGAGGTAACAAAGAGCTTGCCCAAGGTCACTGCCCATTTGAATGCACCACCAAGGCAGTCTTTGGGCAGGGCCCAGAAATCAGCGCTTTAATGTGCTCCTTGGGTAACTTTTGTGCAAGCTGGTGTTTGGGCAGCATTTGCTTTTCAACATGATTATGTCTTATTATACAACGCTTCCCCCATTCTTTGGGGCAAAACCTCTCCAAATGTGTGGTGGCTGAAGGGACAATCAATGCCTGATTAATGGAGCAGTAAGCCTTTAACATCTTTGCTCATGAACACTAAAAGGGATGGATATTCACTAGCTGTCAGGCCTGAAAAATTCTGATGCAAATTACATGCTGGTTCACAAATTTTTACCTAGGTATAAAATACAGAGGAATTAGGGCATTTTAAAAGCCTACAATGGTAAAAACCTGATCACTGCTGAATGCCAAAGAGTTCTAAGAAGCACACTACTAAAATTTGTCTGGACTCCTTAATATCAATAAATGCAAGAGCTTATCACCCTGTAGGCACTAAATAATTCTCCCAAATAAACATGTGATGCTTGCTTTGCAGAAATCAAAGCAGTAATGATCTCGCAGCTCTGTGATGGGAATAACAGACTATGATTCCTCTTCCAAGTGCAAATCCCATGTGGCATCCTTTTTCTCCTGGTGAAGGTGGCGAGAAAAGATAAGACGAAGAAGGGAGTGGCTCAGAAGCATGGGAGTGCAGGTCCCGTCACCTCCTCTCCATTCATTCAGTAACATCTGCAGGATGCTAACTGTGGCCTGTGCACCCTGGGAAATGTTCAAGGACGTCACAGAACGAAGAAGGATGACAAGATGCCAGGTAGGCTTTCTCACAGAGGCAAGGCTTGAAGCACGAGTGGCCAACACAGTGGGAGGGAAGTGACATGAGCTCAGCTACCAGCCCACAAGTCTAGTTGGTTCTTTCTCCAAAACACTCCAGACCTATCCCCTCCCTCTTCGCGGGCACAGGTAGACATCTCGCCCGGACATCAGTTACAGTCCCTTATTGGGCTTCCTGCTTCCACCCTGTGCCCTGGTCCACTCTCCACAGCAGCCGAGGAGAACTTCTAAGACCTGCATCATCTTGATACCCAATGTTCACAAACACCATGTCTTCTCACTGCTCTTCAAACAGCCCCAGACTCTTCACTGTGCCCCTCAAGTCTAGCTCCTGCCCATTCCCCTACTCAACTGCCGCTCTCCCCTGACACGTCCTCAGGGTCTTTGCATGTGTTACTACCCCTGCCTGGAGTGCACTTCCCATCCCTGCAGGGCCCAGCTCACAGGAAAGGCTGTCTGTGAGTGCCTCATGAAACTGCCCTGGAACCAACATTCCCCACATGCTGCCCCACAGGTTATTCCGGTAATCTGTGTCTCCTCCTCACTGGGACATAAGTGTCAGGAGGACAGGGACAAGCTGTATCCTTATCACTGAGTAGCCAGGCACAGGAAATGACATGTAGCAGGTGCTTGATAAATACCTATTAACAAGCCCATGAATGAAGGCAAAGTGCCCTTAACTGGGTAGGGGTCTTCAGAGCCCCCTAACTTCGAGGCCACCACTCTTCTCTTCTAAGAGAGCCCTAGGCTTGGGGAACAGTCTGAAAATCACTTCTAGCCTCTTGCAGGTCAAACAGAAAGGAGGGGACAGCAGGAGCCCAGCGGCATGAAGTACCTAGTGGGGTATTGAGGCAGACACACTGCAGATCAAACCAGTAGCTCTCCACATCCTGCATGGAGTTCAGGACATAGAGCCGCCTCTCGAAGGGCCGGCTGCTGTGGGCCAGGTTGTAATGGGGGTCACAGATGGTGGTATCGATGATGACCGCCTTCTTCTTCAGGAAGATGAAGACCTGTAGGGGACACCCAGCGGGGACGGCAGCACCAGGTCAGTGTTAGACCAGCTGCTGGGGCCCTCATCCTTCAGCTGAAGCCATTACCTGGTCCTTGTCCTGGAACTTCTCTGTGGGGCCGAACTGCAGCAGCCCCATGTAGCAGAGTCTCTGCAGGCTCTCCACCACCGAGAAGATGTACCGCCTGCAAGACAGGCAGCTCCCACCAGGCTGCTCCCACAGGGCAGGGGCTGCCCAGGGCCCTTCCCAACCTGACCCGGCCAACAGAAAGGGCTGACCCACACTGACAGCTTGATTTGGAAAGTGAGTGTAACAACAGGAAAAGTGCAAAACAAAAGACAAACGGTCTGATAACTGCAGCCTTGGAGACAGATTTTACTTGATTTGTTATTCAAAAACGAGTAATAAAATGTGCCAGTTCATACTTCTTTGATGGCTAAATTAATGAAAACCTTGAAGGTTAATGACCTGGAAGGTAGATGCCCTTCCCTCTTCCCAAACAGTACGTCCTCTGACCCTGACCAGGGGCTTTGGCCTAGGAGCTGCCTGGGGTGGCCCAGGATCAAGGGCCTCACCTCTTGTACAGGAGCTGCTGCCGGATGGGCCTGGGAAGGAAGCGGATCAGCGTGTGCTGCTTCAGAGGGTGGTTCAGGTATTCCTCGAGGTTGTCCACCTGGAGGGGCCAAGCGCAGGTTCAGCTCAGCCAGAGGGCCAGGGCTAAGTGTAAGCAAAGCTCTCAGAAACACACCCACCACCATGACCTCACGACCTCCTGGGCCTCTGCCCTGAGCCTCCATACCTGCCTTCCCAGCCCAGCTGTCACACCCCTGGGGACAACGAACTAACAGTTCCCAGAAGCAAGAGGAGAACTTATTTATTTGTATTTAAAAAAACCAAAAAAGATGAAGGCATTCACTTCCTCTGAAGTCAACAACTCTACCTCTATCCTACTCTAAGGAAACTATGAAAATATTCCATGTCAAGTTAAAAAATGTAATAGTGTGGAAAATGACAAACTGTTCAGTGGAAAGAATAAAGACAGTAAATATAATCCTAATTCAGTTTTTTTTAAAAGAGAGATTTTACACACATACACACACACGCAAAGTAGTAATAAAGTTTAAAAGCAAATGTACCAAAAACTTTAGGAGTGATTATCTCCCTGAGTGATCAGATTATGGGCAACTATTTTTTTCCTTTTTCTATGTTTACCAAATTCCTTAAAAAAAAAAAAAAAAAAGAAAAAGCAAACCTATATTTTACTGTCACACCATAACTGTCTACCTACCTACCATGCCCTACATGTTAAGTATCACTACCCTTCTTTCGTACCTATCAATCTATCCAATGACAGATCTATCTAGAAGAGTGAAGTATATACTTTGAACATCCCTGCATCCATCCATCTTTCCTTCCTTCCATCCTATTACCTCTTATCAATTCTAATCTAATCTAATCTAACCTAATTTAGAAAAATAAATCATCCTTGGGGTCCTTTCCCTTGAATGCCCCGCCCTCCCTCCAGCTGGGCAGCTGTACATCCTCTCGACGAGGTAAGTGTAGGCGCCAGAGTCACCCATACCTTGTAGCTGACTTGCACAATCTGGACAAAGATGGAAAGGGGCAGGCTGAGGAGGATGTCACTGACAAGAGCCCAGCCATAGCCAAAGTCCCTGTGGATCGGGATGGGGGGGATGTAGCGCATCCAGGAGGCGTCGTCCACGTACACTAAAAAAACAGTTGGAGTCACTTCCAGCAGAGAGGATCCCACTCAGAGTACCCAAAAGGTACTGTGCCTCCACTTCCCCCAACCTGGACAAACCCCACTCCTCAGGTAGGAAGGAGGAGACAGATGCCCCAGGATTAGGAAGCGTGCATGCGTCTCCATTTCTCTCAGGGATGGCATGAAGACACAGGCCGTTCGCATGTTCCTCTCTGGGCCCCCATGCCCCTCCTGCCCAGGTGCAGGCCCCAGGGTCCCCAGGCGTCTCACCTGTCTCTGTGGACAGCTCCACCTCAGTCTCCCAGGTGACAACGTCTGGATTGTCCCTGTGTTCTGAGGGCTCCCAGTCACCTCTGGAGTGCCTGCTGCCTCTCCTCTCACTGATGAACACTGGCTTGTCCACTACATAGCTGGTAGGGTGCCCGTAGATCAGGTACCACAAGAAGGTGTGCACCACCCGCAGGCGAGGCATTTTGGGCAGGAACCCAAGAGAGCGCCCAAGGCCAGGAACTGAAGGGAGAAGGGGACAGGCCATGCTTGAGGAATCCCACACTGAATTCAGCTCAATCCATCTAAAGACAACAGAGTGGTACTGTGCCCAGGAGCAGGGACAGGGGTAGCAGATATTCTTACACCTTTAGAACTTACTTTCTAGTTGGAAAGGACAAAAAATAGTGACACCTAACTAGCACATAAGATGGAGACTGCTGGTGCAGAAAAAGCAAAGGAGGGAGGAGGGCTGTGATTCTAGAGACTGGGACAAGCATGCCTGGTGACAGGCCTGTGAGCGGAGCCCTCCAGTCATCAAGGGAATGGGTTACACAGACACGTGGGGACATCTCCAGGACAAATGCAAGGTACCTCTGAGGGTCCAAGCCTGGCACATTCGAAGGCAGGGCAGGAGGCTGAGTGACACAGTGGAGCCAGGAGAGGAGGCGTGAGTGCATGGAGAAGGGAGGGCCACGGAGGGCCACCGGATAAGGACTTCTGGCATGACACAGACTGTGCCAAACATTCCAAAATCTCAGTTCTCTTAAGAAGTATACTTCTTTCTTGATACAAATAAACTGTTTCCTCAGTTTTCCTAGTGACAGACGGCAGGCGTGGGACCAAGTGGCAGCAATGTGGACACAGTGGGGGTCCAAGACACTGCCTTGGCCTACTCGCGTGCTTGTGCTGCTTGGCTGTGACCTGAGCATCATGTGCCACTTCATACTGTACTTCCTAACTGGGAAAATGGAGCGTGAGGGCCACACTGTGCCACTGGTGCCCTCAGAAAAGGAAGTCACACAAACTACCACTCTGGCTCGGACTCCTAGATCTGCTGTCTCATGCCAGCTGTCACTTGGCAGAGGCTGGTGCCCTACCTACTCCATGGCATGTACCCTGACCTGGCAGGAGTCCAGCCCTGCTTACAAAGCCCAGCCCCTGTACCGGCTGGGCACAAGTTCACACGGAGCAGCGAGGTGGGGAATGAGGGAGAATTGCCAGAGAACTCGGGACAATGGCAGAGGGTTTACGGGGTCAGGACAGGGGAGGTTTTCTGTGGCTTATCACTGGGCAGCAGAAATTCATCTTTGAAAATCAAACCTTACAACAGGATCTAGCATCATTTCACCTTTGTTTCTCAATGCCCTGTGAGGTTTGTGGGACAAGAATCCCCATTCTGCGGAGTGGGACGTGGAGGCCAGCAGAGGTGATGTGACCAGCCCAACACACCCCACCAGCGATTCCAACCTGATTTTTCTGCCTGCAGCCCAGGGCTCAAATGTACAAGGACTCCCAGTGACTCATACATCAGCATGCAAACAGCAAACTCAATACAGCCAACCTGAACAAAGAATTGCTTTTTTACCTACAACAGGGTGGTAATTTTTCATTGGGGTTATGCCCATCTTCTCATCAGTCTTTTTCGCCCGTCCACTATCTGGTTTAGAGGAAGCATTCATGTCAGAGTCTCCTGATCCGCTTGGTTCTTCTTGTCCTCGACTTTCTTCTTCTACCTCCTCTGGGGGTGCTGGAGGCTGAGGAACTTTAACCCTACAGTTCAAGCACAAAATGTGACCATGAATTGAACAAACCCACAACTGGGAGCAAAGACAGAGGCCCGGGGTGGGGGTGGGTTCAAATTCAACAGCCCATGGGGTCAGGCAGACCATGCAAATAAGCAAAGTGGATGACAGTCATTAGGACTTGTGCGGTGGTGGGAAACGTGAGCCAAGAGCAAGCCATCACCAGGGCAGTCGCTGCCTAGGGAGACCGGGAACCTACCATGCTAAGTCTTCCAAACTTGATGTGGCCAATACACAGCTGGCCATGCAGCCTTCCCCACCAGGGCCTACCTCTCCTTTAGATCCAGCTGGGAGCTCTCTCCCACCACCACCAAGTGGTCTCCTGACCTACTAGGTGATTTACGAGCTAAATTAGACAGAACCTTAGGAAGGCAAGTGGAATCATTTTGAGCCATTTTGAGAGTGAGTTCCATATACCATAGGTCTATGACTGGGAATGCTCTTAATAAATTCCATCAGATAAACTAGAATTAAGAACTTCGTTTTGCTTAAAGAATTAAGCAAACTAGGATTAAGCTTCGTTTTGCTTAAAGAATCTAGAAACTGATCCTTGTTTAGATGAAGGGATCATGAATCACAAACCCTAAACCAATGCTTTCATGCCAGTAAGCACCAAGTACTGTGTGATGATGGTTTCAGGCAGGAATACACAGGCCAGGCAGCCTCACCCTGGGTTCTCCTGGCACCACCACTTGCCTGTTTGCTGTGCTTGAGTTAGAGATCCGGAAGCGAACCTGCTCGATGGCACTTCTGACAAGAGGGTCATTCTGGTCCATGGACGGGTGCACAACCAGATCCACCTGTAAAGAAAGCCCGGGGCACCCCAAAGGGCAGTGCAGAGCTCAGGAAGCTGGAGTTTCAGAAGCAGGTTCCTTAGTGGAATGTCAGCTCTACTTGTTCTTACTGACATTCGCGAAAAACCACTGGCAGAGGGAAGCAAAATGTCTTGTTCAACAGTCTGCCGTCACAACTGGTGGCATTGCAACCCTGAAAGTGACAAAGCGACCAAACCCAGGACAGTTTTCTGCCCTGCAGTTCCCCAGCTGGGCCGTCATAGCCCTCTGAGCTCCACTGCTACCTGGGGGCCGCTACCCACACCCGCTCCACCATTTGAGTTTCCCACCACTGCTCCTGAATCCTGCAGACATCCACCTGTCCATCACAGAAAAGTCAGGGGCTTTTCTCCACCTCCCTCAGCTGACAGTGTGATCGTCCTGGGATTCCCACCAGTCATACTTCTCAACAATCTGGCAAAGGATTTAGAGCTGCTTTTGTCTCTCCCTCCCTGGAAACTAAGGGAGAACCATTTGGGTGGCTTGTGTGAGCCTGAGATGAACAAAGGAAAGTACCAGCAGAGAGAGGACTTGGGGGAGGAAGTGAGTGGAACAGCAGGCCATGGGTGGAGATGGTGAGGATGGTGGTCTGGCTGGCTCTCTGAAGAGCCAAGGATTTTTCTGGCAGGAGACAGCAAAGTAGGATTTCCTGACTGTCAACCATGGCCAGCAGCCTTGTGGCAAAAATGGGCTCAGAAAGGTGTGGAAACAGAAAACAAACAGCAATTTCTAAAAGGGGACTCTAAAAGGCCTGCTTGACTCAGTCTCCCCCACTCCTCATCTGTGAAATGGGGACCCCTCACAATCGCCTTTACACTGCAATTTCTTTGTGGCAGACTAAAATGAGATATAGTGAGGCAACATTTTGGAGCACTGAATAGTAAAGTACAAATAGCAGCATTCGTATTTCTCCACTGCTCCCGCCCAGCAAATTTCTCAAAGGCAGAATAATCAAGGCAGGACACAGGAGCAAAGGCACAAGGCAGATGCACATGCCTGGGCTCCAGCCAACAGAAGATGGCAGGCAACTCGGCCCCAGGCGCCAGAGCAAACCCTGCCAAGAACCAAACTTTGACTCTAACTCTGAAGCTGGTCAGGAGGTGCACAATCAATCCTGCTGCCTCTCCATCTGGAAAAGCAGGCGACTGCAGTGCTACCCTGTGACCTGAGGCTCCCTCTACTGCGCACATGGGTTCTGAGGCTGTGTGAGCCCCAAGTGAGCTGCCGCCCTCATCCCCTGCTCCAGCCTCTGCCTGCCCCTCTGGCACAGACTGTGAATAGCACCAAAGTACAGCAGGCAACACAGCTGATTCCAGAGCCAGTGCTCTCTCCCCAGTCCAGAGCTCAGGGGAAGATTTGGTGCATTTAGCCACCCTGATGAGGTTGACAGTCCCAAAAGCAGCTCTCTGAAGAGCAACAGAAATCAGAGTAGCTGCTGCAGCTGCTGATAGGCTGGGCTTTTCCTGTTCAATACCAGGTCCCACTCAATGGGATGAGTGATGGGCTGGCAGGGGACAGAAGGGCTGGGTCAAGGAAAAATTTACTGTTCTACTTTAAAAAGACTTAACGCAGATATAGAAGCAGGTGGACACTGTCAACATGCAACAGAAGACACTGCATTTAAGTCATTTACCCTACTGCTTGCATTTTTGCAAGTTTCTCAAACAATAACATAAAGTGAGTAACCAGAAATGACCACTTATTAAGAAAACAAAATATCAAAGGAGAGCTCTCTTAAAGGCAGAGGTGGAAAATATCATCAGGAGAAAAGGTTAGGATATTAAGCGACTCTCCCACTGCAGCATTCCCTCCTGCCTTGGTGCCCAGTCACTCCTTTGCGAACTACTCGCACCCGGGAAAATTTATGCCACAGAACGTGTGCAAAGCTGCTGAGCTACAGCTGTTATGGGAATGGCCACAAGGCATAAATTTTACAGAAACAGTAAGTGAAAATGTGAGAGAGAGAGCATTCCCTGCTGGAAAACCCCGGCAGTGCAACCTGAGTGGCCACCATCTTTCCTCTGAAATGTGCTGCCTCCCATTTCTGCAGAAAATATTCTTGCTGCTTAGTCTGAAGTTCCACCTTCTAAATGTTATTTAATTTCTCCCAACACTGCTCTATTGAACTTCAGCAAGCTCTACCTTCCCTCCCCTTTTCCCAGCAGGACTGGACCCTTGCTTCAGGCTGATCTGCTCTGGGATCCAAGCAAGTTACTGTTCTTATCTGTTTCAAGCTTCCCCATAAAGGTGGGGTAACACCTGCTTCCCATATAGGGCGGCATAACAGAACATTCAGAGTCACTGATAACAAAGGAACAACTGAGATACAGCAATGACAAGAGGAGCCACACAAGGAAATCTCCCACAGCAACAGGCTAGCTCCATGCGACTGTGGAGGGCGTTACCTTCTTTTTGATGCCATCCTGAATAACTGTGGTGCGATACAGCCTCAAGAGGCCTTCCTCGGACAAGTTCCGCACCAGGCGGATAATGGACTTCTTACAGCACTTGGTAGAGACACCCTCCCGCTTCTCCTGGTCCATGATCATCTTCTGAATCCTGTGATATCACAAAACAAGTAGCTCACATCCCCCATCTTACCATGGAAGGCCTTTCTCCACAAGGCAACAAAGACATGGTGAATGTCATCAATCAGAAATGAGAAAAGAATTAAAGGGGCTTTTTGCCACACCTGAAAGGCTGACTTGTGGAATACTAAGGGTCATCCCTCTATGTTAAGTGAGGTGGCTAGAGACCTGCTACCACCCACAGCAGCTCCAGGTGCTGAGCCTCTCACCAGCAAGCCAAGCAGCCACATGATTTGTGACCACAGTGACAGAGAGAAGGCATGCTATGATGGTGATCTGTCTTCACCAAGCCTACATGCTAAATAAATATTCAGCTAAGGAAGGTTCCAGTTTACCACTGCACCCTCACACCGAAAGCTCTCTTTGATTCTCGATACATAGCATCTCACTCTCGATCTTACTGAGTCCCTATGGTGACATTTCTAGATCACTGATCATAGACTAGCAGGACCAGAAGGGACACTGAGAATATGTAACCAAGCCTCCCAATGCACAGAAGAGGGGATCAAGGTGACAACCTATATGCAGATGGACACTGCCCCCCAACATAGCCCTAATCAGTGTGAGGAACCCACTTCCTAGGCTGGAGTCAAGGCTCCCTCTCACCAAGTGGTATTCAAACTGGTTGCCTCAGGGACCTAGAAGATGACACCCAGGCAGTCGTGGCAGTGAGGGTTACAAGAACCAAAGCAGACCTTAGGGCCTCTGCTCCATCCCAAATACCACAGTTCTATTCACGTCCCTTTGCCTTATTCATCCAAGATTCCATGTGAACAGAAGGTCCCTAGATGAGCTACACAGAAAGTTATCTGCTTGAGTTTCTTCGTTTTCCTTTCCAACAACAAGGTAAGGAAAGACAAATGCACAGTCCCTGGTGACTTCTCTTTCTTGCTCGACCAGTCTCTCCCTGTCTCATACAGATATTCCTCAACATCTGTACTTCTAAACAATGCGAACACACGCTAAAGGCCACTTGCCCCTTTTTGTGACAGGTGGTGACTACCAGAGGGAAGAACGACACATGGGCAGGTGTATTGGGTATATACTATGTCCCCCCAAGTCCTCATATACTTTTGATGGGGCTGAGTCTAGGACTTGTTATTGGTTTGTTGTCTGGCATGGGGATTGGTAATGTGAGTGCTGCACCCACCCAGGGGTGGAGCTGACACACAATGTAAATGAGGCGGGTCTTCCTCTTGCTCTCTTCCACCCTCTTGCACCCGCTGTCTCTCGCCAGCATGCCATGCGGTTGCTGCTTGCGGCCGCCATGAATGGCAGCCCCACCACGCATGCTGCCTTGGAGCCAACTGAGTATGGACTGAAACGCCCGAGAAACTGTAACAAATAAACCTTTCCTTCCCTAGTTTTGGGCGTCAGGTATTTTGTCTCTGCAATGAGTAAAAAGTAACTTAAGACAGGCAGGTGTGCACCACTTACGTAAACAGGCTCTCAATCAGGCGAAGGTTGGTGACAGCTTCTATGATCAGATTCCGGCGTTTCAGCAGTCGGTAAGTCTTGTGGGGCTTGTCCTGGCCTCCACCATGCTTCCCACCCTTCTGGGAGCTGCCACTCTCCTGGAGGATGACAAGAGGGGCTCGGCAGGGCTGAACAAATGCCACTCCTGCAGGACATTCTCCCATCTCCTGTCCCCTGCACAGGACCCCACCATGCACCCCTTTCAATGCTGACAAGTGACAGAATGTGCCAGCAGAGCATCTTGGGCAGCTGGCTCCAGAACATGATCTCCCCCCAGACAGACAGCAGCCCCACCATGTTCCCTTGGCTCCTCTGCAGGGGTGGAAGAGGCAGTCATCCTCGCTGAGGTCTCTAATAAGCTCCACAGTCAAAGACAACAGTCCTTATCATTGCTCTTATCTCACAGAAGGGTACCCGGGACTTGGAGGTTAAGGACCCATCCAGGCTCCCACTGGCCAGGGCTTCTGACTCCAAATTGAGGAATCCTGAGAAATCTGTAGCCAACCAATTGACAAGGGCAAACAGAAGCTCTAGAGTCCCTGAGTGAAATAGAAAGACTGAGAAGGAAGACAGAAGGGAGAAGGGGAGGGGTGCCTATGCTTCCTCTTTTACTTATTTATTTACTTATTTAGTACTGGGAGTAGAACTCAGGACCTCACATTTGCCAAGCAGGCGCTGTGTCGCTGAGCTAAATCCCCAGCTCTCCCTGTTTTAAAGGAAATATACTCATCACTCTTTTTGTCTTCCATGAGCTTAATGTAGACTTATATCATCTGCCTTTGGATCAACCTATGTTAAAGTTCAAATGTGAACCCTGAATGGGAAAGAAATCTGAACTCCAAAGCATTCCTTGCAAATCACTAGCACAAATCAGCTCCACAGAGCAGCCTGGGGAAGGTTTTGCCAGTCACCTCCTCACTTAGAGTAGCACTTACGGGACTGAGACCAAGTCAAGAAGATACTGGGCAAGTGCTAGTCCAGCTCACATCCCACCCACTGTGGGCCTCCAGGTCAGGTGCAGCTCTTTTGCAAGGAGGAAGGGATGGAGGGCAAGATTCTACAAAGTAGGACACACCTATGAGTAAAGTGACTGCTTATCTGACTTGCCAGGAGCCTGAAAGGAGTAGCAGAGGCTGCCCTTCTCACAAAGTTGCCAACAAGGGACACAAAGCTGCCGTCACTCTGAGGGTGGATTTCTATAGAAAGAGAAAGAGCTAGGCGATGACAGAGCTCCAGGAATTCTAAGCCCTGAAGGCAGTGCATGCTGGGAGAGATAGGCAGGTAAAAGTCCAATGGCCCAGCAGGGGTCCAGTGCTGGCAGTCTTGATAAAACACAAACCATGCCCTGACAGAGAGAAGGTGTCTGACACACTGGAAAGGGCTCCAAGGGAATAGAAATGTCTGCACTGGGTCCTGTCCCTTCTGTTGTAGGGATATAACTGAAGCCAGGCCCTGCTCCACAAAGGGAGAAACAAGGGAGGCTAAGGGTGGCCACTAACTCCACTGGCAGGTTATCCCATCCCCCGGCAGCCTGGCTTCTCTGCTCAGGACCGCAGCAGGTGTTTAGCTTCCAGGGTTGTGAAGCCTGAACCAAAGAGCAGCAAAGCATCAAAAGCTGCCCGACCACAAGGCTATCCCACGCCAACTGCCTCGCCCTTCGCTGTTTGCAAAGTCCTGGCAGTATCTGAAGCACTGTTAGGTGACAAAGGACACGGCACTAGGCAAACTGAAACACACAATGAGAAGTTGTCTTTTAATCCTTCTAATTACACTGATGGAAATGTATTCATTTGACCCTACTGTGTATTTAACACCTTGATATATGCCAGTATTTGGTCAGAACATACTAACACAGTTTTGGGTTTTTCCTATTTTATGATTACCTTATTTTTATTGCCTTGCATCTAAAGCAGGGTTTCTCAGCCATGGCAGTGTTGACTTTCTAAACTGGGTGACTCACTGCTGTGAGATTTAACACCATCCTGGGTGGGGCTGGGGATGCAGCTCACTGGTGTGGCACTTGCCTAGCACGCATTAAGCTCTGGGTTTGATCCCCAGCACCGTGAGAAAAAAGAAAAATGTGTAGCTGAATTCAGTGGCACACGCCTATAATCCCAGCTACTCAGGAAGCTGAGGCAAGACAATGGTTTGAGTCTAAGAGTGTGAGGCCAGCCTGGGCAACAGAGCGAGACCTTGTCTCAAAACACCAACAAGAAACAGAACCTTGGCCCCTCCCTACTCCACGTTAGTAGAGTCCTCTCCCTAAGCTGTGACAATCAAGACTAACTCCAGACACATGTCCTCTAGGGAACAATACCAGCCCAGGATGACCTAAATTAGCCATACAAATTCTGCCTCTGAGAAGAATCTACCGCATGTGAAAAGAGTAAGCTATTGGAAATCAAAGCTCTAGGGCAAATAACACTGCAGGAGATTTCCACCTAGAGCACAGGCAGCATAAAGGAGGCATGTGAACAAGCACCACTCACTGCTGGTAGAGCCCTGGCCACTGCTGGGACAGAGCAGGCACTCGGCATTTGACACTCTTAAAGTCGACTCTGGCGCTGTCCTTGTGATCCACAAGCACAGAGAGGGGAAGGCTGCGGTCCACCTGCCAGAGGCCCCTTCTTGGAGACCAGGCCCTTTCTCCCTACTACTGACCTTGGGGTTCTCAAGCCGGACTTCCTCAATCATGGCTATGTCACCACTGGCACCCTCCATGCAGTGGGAGCCGAAGGACACGTTGAGGTCGGAGGAGCCGCTGGTGTCCAGGTTGTCCCTGCCCCCACAGCTCCGAGAGGCTCGTTCCTCAGCAGCCCCGGGGGAGGAAGGTGGCTGCTTCCTCAAGGGGTGAAGGTTGAGGAATTTCCACCCACCTGTGACGAGGGCAGGAGCAGAGTAATCAGAGGGGAGGCAAAAGGGCTTCTGTGCTTGGCAGCCCATCAGCCACAGTGGCCAAGGGCCTGTTTAGGATCCTTAGATCCAGCTCTCAGCCCGGCAAGCAGCAGCTCAGGGCCCCTCCCCTCGCAAGGCTGGATACCAGCTCTGCAAATTTACCACCAGTCCCACCCTCAGTGGTGTTTTTTTGTTTTGTTTTTTTAGTATTCCATAATTAATTTAAAAGCCTGAGGATATCTGAGTAGACCGTTGGGAGGGAAGAGGACAAAGGACCCTTATGGAATGAGATCCCCGTACTAGTTAAAAACAGAATAAAACACTTGTCAGAAGCTGCCTTGCAAGCAGTCAGCAGACAGATCACATGACTGTCCCCCACAACCCTAGGATTATGGGATTCAAGCGGCTCCAATCTGGGCAGCACAAAGGGGAGCCTCAGCATTTGCTTCCCACCCCACCGCTGTTTCTTACCCTTGGTCGGGGTGGAGTGATGAGGCTGAGAGCCAGGTCCGAACTCCGCAGAGGCCCTCATGTGGCCCTGGGCTCCCCTGGCCCTGCGCTTGCTGCCCCGGCTGCCCTCCTCCTCACTGTCCGTCTCAGAGAGAAAGGCATCCTCGCCTTCAGGCAGCAGTGGCTCCTCGGACATGGAGGCCAGGCTCACTGTGGTCAGCAGCTCGCCCCGGGCCTTCTCCCGTGCGTACTGCCGGCTCAGGTCGCTCTCCTCGGCAAAAACACACGAGATGTACTTGGTGGTCCGCTGCCGACCTTCGTCCTCCATGAACCCCTGCAGGTTAAATGGGTTTAGCACAATCAAAAGAGGAGTCATGCCCACAGGCACATCGGGACCTGATTCTTGCCTTCCCTGGGTTTCCTGTCTCACACTTGGGCCCCTCCTGAACCTCCCCGTCTCAGCATATCAGGACCTGCTTCCACCAGCGGCCAGAGGGCTTTCTAAAGTGCAATCCTGTACGTATCTACCCTCTGACGCACTGGGCTCCCCGAGGCCCAGACCCTCACTCATGCTTACCAGTCGCCGCCATACATGGCATGGGACTGGGCTTGTAAAACCTGCTAAACAAGCAGTGTGTGTCTGTTACACACCAGAGTCAGGACTCACAGGGCACCAGCTCCCCAGCCCACACCTGTTTTATCTTCTAGGACAGAGGAGGAGCTCTTCCTAGAGACTTGGAGAAGAGAAAGAATAATATCTTCTGTGTACTCATCCCCATGACAGGGGGCTGCAAAGTTCTTAGCTGTCATTAGCTCAACTATTATCCTGTCTTCTGGCAAAATGTTCAAAACGCAGGCAAGAAGAGAGTCAAGTCCTACTATGGGTTGGATGAGCACCCCAATAGGTTCTGGTGACTGGGTGGGAGACTGCAGAACTTTTAGGAAATAGAACCTAGAGGGAGGCCCTAGGCCACTGGGAACGTGCCCTCAAAGTGGGTTGGGGATCTAGTCACTCTCTCTTCCTTCTGGCTCACAATGTAAGCAGTTTGCACTGCCATGTGCCCCCACTTATGATGTGTTTGCTGCCTCACCAAAGGTCTGAAGAAATGGGGCTACTTGATCTTTAAGGTTTTCTGAAACCTCTAGAACCATGAGATGGAATAAAGCTTTTCTCTTTAAAAGTCAATTGCCTCGGGTAATTCATTATAGCTATGTAATACTGACTAATACAAGCATCCAGGTGCTGAGATGCCAGTCTAAATGACAGAAGGAGAGCATCAGACACGCACAGTTAAATGACCAGATGCCTCCAGGTCCCAGGCAAGTCACACAGAAGAGAGAGAGGGCAGGTGGACAGACACTAGCCAGCTCTGGCTGCCTGTCCCTACAAAGAAGTGAGCTCCTAGGGCTCTGCCTCCCCCTGTGACTCTTCTATGCTGACAACTTCTTCAGTTTTTTAAAAATGGAAATAAACGAAAGCCATAGTGAAGGGGAGACATGACATGGTGGCATTTGCCACCTGGACACAGATGGCAGAGCTTTTAGTTCTCTGACTGACTGAGATGCCACTTCATAATCACAGCATGCACATCCAAAGAAAGGAACTTCAGGGATGAAGTGTTACCTTGACAACCTTGAACCTTTGAAGAAGCCGACACAGCATCCTCGCTTCCAGCTTTCCCACATTCATGGCCACTCGAATTTCAGCTTGGGAAATTCCTTTCGTGCCTCTGCGCTCAACTGTAAGAAACAGTCCTGTGAGCCCCAGCCTCTGCACACAGCAGTGCTGCACAGTCACTGCCTACCTTCCTGTCTACGAGCAATGCCTGCAACCAGCAGCACAGGACAATCAATACAGGCTGTTGCTGCCTCTTTTCCTCCAAAGAATTCATGCCTCCCAAGACTCCGAGTAATACTATACAGATAAGAACACCAACGGTTCATTTTAGGGGGATTCTTGCTATCTGGCTCCTCCACATTAGAACACTAAAGGTAAAGCAATGAGTGGGTGATCTGTCGAGTTCTACGAATACCATCTTTACTTAGGAAATTAGCACTTTCTCATGAACGAACTTTTTCAGATAAATGAAACTGACTCCTTTAAAAAGTATCAGAGTAACTTTTTAAAATAATTATTTCCAGTACTAAGGTTTGCGTCTAGGACCATCACACTGAGCTATTTTTCAGCCCCCCTCCTTTTTTATTATGACACAGTGTCTAAGTGCTAAATTGCCCAGGCTGGGTTCAAACTTGTGATCTTCCTGTCTTGGCTTTCTAGAGTGCTGGGATTAAAGGTATGCACCCCCACATCCAGGTTTGAGAACATCTTAATGTGTGTGCTTTATGCTCCTGTCTTTCTCAGTTGACACCGAGGTTCTGTGGACTTCAGCCGCAGAGCAAGCAGGGCAGGAAGGAAACAGCACTATTGAGCCTGCTGGTGAAGGCCTCGCTGATGACGGGCCCTGTAATTTGTGCTGTGTAGCCTGTCAGCTCCGTTCAGCTCCTGCCAGCTGGGGTTTCTTCGCTAAGAGGCCCTTTTCAATTCGTTCCTCTATTCTGGAACTGAGAAGTCTAGGAAGGAGCCTGGCTGGGGGTGGCAGGCAGGCAGGGGGTCCCTGTGAACTGTGGGGCAGAAGTGGCAGCAAAACTTTTTGACACTTCAGAAATATTTTCTCTGGATTTTCTGATACATCCACATAGATGAGGCTGGCAGGAAAAATCAATCAGGATAAAGATGTTGCTATATCATACATGTATAAAAATAAACGGCAGAATAAAAAGGGATGACTGGGACGGTTCCTATAACGACCCAGCAACACGTTAAAAACAGAGATGAAAGGATGAGGGGCAAGCTGTTCCCAAACTGTGCTCTGAGGACCCCCTCAACATGAGAACTGTCAAAACTGTCCAACAGTTCTCTAAAAGACTGGCTGACTAGCCTGTGGGATTACTAGACCTCCTGCGGCCACTTCACCTTCTGCTCTGTCCTCCCCTCCACAGGAACCTGCGGCCACATCATCTATGGCACTGGGTCACAGCTGTCCCGCACAGATTTTGGGAGTCAAAGGAAGGGTGAGGAATGGGAGGAACAGTTTTCTCACCCCTTCATCACTAGTACCACCCAGTCCATGGTGACTCCTGACCTACCCTAGGAGGGAGGGATGGCTCGTAAACCTTCACGCTGTGGCTTAATCCTCAACACAGTAGTACTGTGGGGCCTAGCAGGAGGCAGCTGGGGTATGGGTGTGGCGTCCTCCTGCATAGATGAGTGATTTCTTCCCCTCCTGGGATTTTGTCAGTTACTGAGAGAACACCAGGCTGTGCTAAAAGCAAGGTTACCCTTTGTGTTCTGCCATTTCCACAGACACCCCCGTCCTCCTGCTCTTCGTCCACACACGGAGCACAAGGCCCTCATCAGAAGGTGGGCAGATACCAGCACCCAACCTGAATTCCCCAGCCTCCTGAACTGCAAGTCAAAGCAAATTCTTCTGTATAAGTTACACAGTCTCAGGTACTTTGTTACAGCACTAGGAAATGGACTAAGACAATTAGCTATTTCTGTGTGTGTACTTTCAATGTACTAGGCAGTGTTCTAGACTTTTTATCCTACATCATTTATCCTTCAAATGTGCTACTGTGGGTATTAGCCCCATGTGATGGTCAATTTTAGGCGTCAGCCTGGCTGGATTAAGGGATACCTAGATGAACTGGTGAAGTGTTATTTCTAGACCTGTCTGTGAGGTCATTTCTGGAGAAGCCTGGGCTGTGAGTTGCTGGGCTGTGTGGGGAAGATCTGCTGTTAATGTAGGTAGGCACAACCTAATCAGGTGGGGACCAGAGAGAACAAAAGGGCAAGGAAAGGTACACCTTTCCCTCGTCTCTGCTCGGGGACCTCAGAACCTACAGGTTCTCTGGTTTCCAGCTTGTCCAGGTCTGGGGTAAGACTTTTCAAGCTCTATCATCCCATGAAACAATTCCCCTAATAAATTCCCTATTATCTGTTTTCTTACATAGCTGTTGGTCTTGTTTCTCTGAAGAAGCCTAATACATCCTATTTTATAGGTCTTGCTAACGTCACACAGAAGACGGGCAGTAAGGCTTCACACTGGAACCTGAGCCCACAGCCTGAGCGGCTAAAGACCACGCTGCTTCCTGCTGTGTGACACTCTTGGCAGCAGAGCACTGCTTCCCTGCAGTGCACCCTGCTCGGCCCAAGCAGGGCTCAAAAGCCATGTCTGAGCCAGGACTCACTGAGGTCGTAGGTCTGTGTGAGCATGTCGCGCTCAAACACGATGTCCACCGGAGGCACTCCCTTGGAGATGACTTCCTCATCGTCATCATCATCGTGATCATCTTCAACCTTCTTCTTGAACTCTTTCAGCAGCTTGAGGCACCGGACCATGACGTCAGTCCCTGGAAACACGAGCACATGTGTGCCAGGAGTGAACGGAAACAGAGCCCAGAAGCTCACAGCAGACACCCACAGACGCAGGAGCCCAAGAAAGGTCATCCTCATCAGTGCTTGCAAAGTTCAAAACTGTGTGTCTTAGGGCACTAGATCAGGAAATTCATTCCATTGAATTACTTCTCATCGTTAATAGAATAATACAGAAATGCAAATAAAAGGAACCTTGAGGTGCCCTGTTAGTCCTACTAACTAAACAGTCAGTCACCTTCTGTGGTAGAGACCTGCTCTAAAACAAGGATGTAGCCATCCCTTCACATTGTCTTCCCAGTAACCCGACAGGGCCACATGCAGGAGACAGGGGAGCAGTGTTTGCTGTAAGAATGAAAACCAGCTGGGTGTGGGGGTGCATTCCTGTAATTCAAGCATTCAGGAGGCTGAGGCTGGAAGATCACCATGAGTTTGAGGCCAGCCTGGGCTACGGAATGAGTTTTTATTTATTTATTTATTTTTTATTAATAATAAAAGAAAAAGCAGAAGAGAATCCCCCATACTTGCTACATTGCCTGCTGTAAAGAGATGCTTGGGTTACTGACCAGAGGCCTGGCCAACAAAACAAAAGTTGGTTGATGTTCCTTGGTTGCTATCAATCCAGCCAGACCTCCGAAACAGCAGGTTGCTTACCGGGGTGTGTGTGTGTGTGTGTGTGTGTGTGTGTGTGTGGCGCCGG
The DNA here is from genome assembly GCA_004363535.1 of Dasyprocta punctata. NCBI lineage: Eukaryota > Metazoa > Chordata > Mammalia > Rodentia > Dasyproctidae > Dasyprocta > Dasyprocta punctata. The sequence continues at coordinate 47,367 of RJWM01013860.1, forward strand.
TGCTGCTAGGGCCGGGCGAGGGCCCTGCGAGGGGCCCTTCTCGTTCTCCTCCAAGGTCCTGGGGTCAGGACCCCAGAAGGCAGTCCATATTGCGTCCTGATTGGTGCCTGCACTGCTCAGGCCAGGCAGGGGCCCCGCGAGGGGCCCTTCTCGTTCTCCTCCAAAGTCCTGGGGTCAGGACCCCAGAAGGCAGTCCATATTGCGTCCTGATCGGTGCCTGCGCCGTTTGGGCCAGGTGGGGGCCCCGCGAGGGGCCCTTCTCATTCTCCTCCAAGGAATGAGTTTAAGAACAGCCTGAAGTAAGGGGCCGGGGGTTTAGCTCAGTGGCACAAGCACCTGCCTGGCAAGCACAAGATTATGAGTTCGATCCCTGATACCAAAAGAAAAAAAAGCAACTTTTTTCACGTCTGCTAATACCCACTGCCAGGGGTGTGGCAGCAGTGTGAACGAGTTCTATATGCCTTTGAGAGCATGCTGAGAGGCTGTTACAGTGACTCTAAAAGTGCAGGAATCTAGATCATGAAAATAACTCAAAAAGAGGCAAAGGCCACCAAGACTAATAGGTCTACTACACCACTCTTTACAGCTCTAATGAATAATATAAAAAATGAGGGCTGGGGGTGTTGCTCAGTGGCAGATCATTTGCCTAGCATGTGTGAAGGCCTGGGTTCCGTCCCCAGCCCTGGGAACAACAGCAGCAAGGAGGGACTGATGGCAGTTTACCAAGAAGCCAACATGCTCTTGATAGACTGACATCTGTCTTCAGATAATCACACCGAGCAACATTACAACTTACCAAAGAACACCACCAGAAAAAAATTACACACATGTGCCTGGGGATAAGGACAAGGTACAGGGAAAAATAAAAATGTCCTGCCATTTGATCTGTGCTGACTCCCTAGATCCCAAGGATCCAAGCCGGCATTTTATAGATGAAGAAACTGATAGGTAGAGGGGTTAAATCACTTGCCGCCCAAAGCTCCCAACAGCTTGTATGTGACAGGCAAAGTTGCTCAGGAAGGGGCAGGCTTAGGTTTCCTGTGCTGTGAAACAGAATTGGAGGCAGAGTAACAGCCTCTCAAAGATGCCCTCATCTTGATCCCTAGAACTGTGAATACAGTGCCTCACATGGCCAAAGGGCCTTTGAAGACATTATTAAATTCAGGATTTGCAAGGCCTGCTTGCTGAGGTTAAGGATATTGAGATGAGACGATTAACAGGATTAACAGGGCAACCCGATGCAGTAAGTACCATGGGGTCCTTGTGAGAGGGAGGCAGGAGGGCCAGAGACAAGCTTGAAGAAGGAGAGCACCATGAGCCAAGGAATGTGAGTGGCTTCTGGAAACTGGAAAAGGCCAGGGAACAGATATCCCCTACAGCCTCCAAAAGGAACATACGCCAGGAGACACCTTGATTTTGGCCCAATAAAACTCATTTCAGATAATAACTTGTGTTGTTTTAAGTTTGTAGTCACTTGTTACACACGTAATAACAGACGGTTTCTTGGCCAGCAGTTGGATGTGCAGAATCCATGGGTAACACAGCAAGAGGTAGGGTGCTAAAGTTGGTCTCTGCAACCTCCCTGCCAGTGAGGTATAAAATGCCCTCTCCAGAGCACAGAAAATCCTCTTGGGCAGAGCATTTTCGAGGAATAGAACCTGCAGATGAAGGTCACAAACAATAAAGCATCTCAGGGCACTGAACTCATCAAGGCTTTCTCAGGGGAGACCAGCTGAGACGAGGCCTGAGCCAAAAGGTCTGCAGAATGACAGGTAGCCTCAGTGGCCCTGGGCACAAGCCTGGTACCCATCCCCACAGTCTTCAGGGATAAGCAAGCCACCCACGCACAGCTTTTCGTTAGCATAAGCTTAAAGCCATGGATGGCTGCAGTGCAGACCTCCTGCAGTCTCGGCCCTCTCCCACCATGTTCCTCTCCCAGAATAGGAGCCCTGGTTAATGAGGCAGGGATGAGGGGACTGTTAAGTCCATCTGAACTGGCAAAACTGTCTGAAGGCTCAGGTTCCTGGGACTGGGTTCGCTGCTGGGTTCCCTTGGGGCTCTCCTTCCACCAGCGCTTTCAGCAGGGTGGCCAGCAGATCCAGCATGCAGCAGACACCGGCCACCAAGCCATTCTCTACCAGTGTCCAGTGTCCTCCAGTCATGCTCCTCCCAGCACCCCTGCCTGCCTAGTCACCCCCCCACAAGGTGCTCACAACAGCAACCTACTGCTCCCCATAACACCAGTGTCCCTTATAGATTTTACCACATCCTGGATGCTGTCCTAGGCTTCCTATATGTGCTTTCCAAGTTGAGTCTCACCATCAGCTTAGTAGGGAGGTGCTAGCCCCTCACTTCCCTTAAGAGGACACCAAGGAGCTAAGGAACCTGCCCGGACTCCTGTCCCTCTGCTAGGGAGGCTGGAGTAGGTTGGCTCCAGAGCCCCTGTCCTGTGCCTTGATTAAAAGATGTCAATGGGACTGAGAGCAATGGTGACCTAGTGCCAGCAATACTGGCACGAGACAGCACTTGGGGGACACTGACCTGAGATACACTAAGCAAATATACCCTGGTGCCAGGGTAATGAGTCAGAGAATGACACACAGAGTGCTCAAGCTCCAGTGTGAGATGAGGAGCATTCAAGCTCTTGTGGGTTCAGTGGGCAAAGTAGAGTAATCCTCTCAGCCACTGAAGCTCCTGGCCTCCCAGCAAGTCGGTCTTCTCCCTCGTGAGGAGTCTTAGGAAACCTGAAGACATGGCACACCGAGGGCAGCAGTTCACCACAAAGGAATCACCAGCCCTCCACCGTCAGAGATTCAGGGTGGCAGAATTTAGGCATTCTATGGACCCAGAAAGGAAGAAGGATGGTGACTCCTTACTGAGCACTCGCTGAGCCAGGCCTCAAGGTGGCTGTTTTCGGAAGCTCTTTCCTTTACTCATCACATGGCCCTACAAGCTAGTACAGTACCGCCTTTTAAGGAAAAAGGAAATTAGCCAGGCACAGTAGTGCAAGCCTGTCTGTGATCCCAGCTACTTGGGAGGCTGAGCCAGGAGGATCACATATTAGAGGCCAGCCTGGGCAACTCAGTAAAATCCTGTCTCAAGATAAAGTACAATATTCTGAAAAAGGGATGGAGATGTAGCACAGTGGTAGGGTGCCCCCTGGATTCCCAGTCCCAATAAATGGGAGAGAAAGAGAGAGAAGAAGAAAGCAAGAGGGGGGGGAGAGAGAGAGAGAGAAGGAAAAAGGAAAGAGAGACGAGAGAAAGAGAGAGAGGGAGAGAGAAGAGAGGAAAAAGAGATGAAAAAGGAAAAATAGGGATGGAAAAGAGAGATTGAGGGGTGAGGGGAGGGAAAGGGAGGAGAGGAAAAGGAAAAGGAAAGGAAGAGAAAAGTAAAAGGAAACAGGCTCAGTGGGCTGTGTTCTAACTGATATCTCCCATACCAGGCCACTTGGTTGGGTTAGAATTTGAAATTTCTATCAGAAAACACCATTCATTGTATGGGAAAACTCAAGAGAGGCCATGAAGTGGAAACAATGGCCTGTGTTTCTCATACTCCCAGAGAAAACTGATCTAGCTTCCTAGCAAAGTGGTACTATCAACTGGGGTTACCTTAGGGAAGAACAAAAGCAAGACAGGAACAAATGAGCACGGCGCAGATTTCCTCTCTGTAGGTCAGCAGCAGAGGGACAGAGCTGCTAGTGAGCCAGGCAGCCAGCACCCAGCCCCCACCACACACGCACACAGACACACAGACACAGACACAGACACAGACACAGACACTTCTGAACCCTGAACAGAACACAGGAGGTCAGGACCCAGAATCATCTGGAGTCTAAGCAGGGCCTCCTGGGGACAACCTGCAGGAGCTATCTACAGAGAAGGTTGGAAGCCCAGAATCCAGGGCCATGCAGAAATGATGGTGGAGGAGGATGGTACAGGTTAAAACATGGGCACCAGAGCCGGCCTGTCTGGCATGAATGTGCCTCTGCGTGGCGTATCACCTGGCTAAGAGGTACATCCTCTCTGTCCCAGTTTCCTCAGCTATAAAATGGGGACAAGAAAAACATCTTCCCATACAGCTCTCCGGGCAGTGCCTGGCATACAAATAAAATGCTCAATAAATGCCCTGTTCCTGCTTTTGTCTTTACTATTGTAAGTACAACATTGGAAAAATACAACTTTTGAGGATCAAATGTCACACCCAGTCACTGGTCTAAAAATGTCACAGGATTGCTCGGGGTCCTTAATCCAACTTGATTCCATAAACATTTATTTTGTGTTAGGTCCAGAAGAAACAGATGAATGAGACAGGCTTCTCTTCCTGAAAAAAGCTGTGAGGGAGAGAGGCTGGGCACAGCAGCCTGGTTGCGAGTTCTGGCTCCTCCACCAGGAAGTGACTTCCTCTCTGGGCCTCAAATTGCTCATTGATAACACGAGACTAAAGCTAAGTATGTCTACTATGGGCTGGTAGCAAGAACTAAATGAGTAAATACATGTGGGGTGCTTGGCCTCCTCCCAG
>RJWM01013861.1:0-52004 GCA_004363535.1 Dasyprocta punctata
AATCTTACATGTCTATATCTGTCAATATCCCCAACCCCTAGGAAGGTAATGATATGCAATATTGTAACTACTGCCAAACTTCAACCACCTCAGTGTGTAAACCTACAATGTTATCATATCAGATCTGTTGTTGTTGTTTGTCTTTTTTGACTTTTATTTCTAGCTTCTGTATCTATTTTCTCTTAAATAAAAAAAAAATAAATAAATAAAAAAATAAAAAATAAAAGAGAAATGTAAATCAGAACTGGGAGATTCCTCCTTATACCATTAGAGTGTGTATCAGCAGGAACTCAAAAACCAACAAATGCTAGCAAGAATTTAGTGGAGGGGTGATACTTCTACATTATTGGTGGGGATGTGAACCAGTATAACCACTTTGGGAATCAGTATGGAGAATCCTCAAAATGTAAAAATATGAATTCTATTTGAGCAACTATTCCTCTCCTTGGTGGTATCTACCTGAAAGAACTAAAGTCACCATACTACAGTGATACAAGTATACCCATGTTTGTAGTAAAACACCTCAAATAGTTAAATCATGAAAGCGGGCTATATGCACACCAACAGATAAATGGATAAGGAAAATGTAGTCTCTAGTACATACTACTACTCGCTCATTAAGAATGATAAATTTGAGTCATTTTTTAAAAAATGGATGGGTCTTAAGATCATAATGCTAAGTGTAATATAAGTTAGTCACAAAAGGTAAAATGATGCATGGCTTCTTTAATATGACAGACTCAAAGCATAAATGGTTCAAAGAGCAAAATAAAACATCCATGTTAAAAAATATGTTGACTCTGTACGATGGAAAGGGACCTGAGAAAGGAGTAACAGTGTGGGGGGGAATAGTAATTATTAAGATGCGATATGTATGTTTATCAACTCCCCAGGCTGAGTGTAATCACTATTTATTGCAAATATATACTTATAACATCTTTAAAATGCAGTTATGATAAAAGATATATATATAATGCATATACCATATATAATACATGTATGATATATATGAATATATATGAAAATATATATTCTCCTGAGGAAGGTTGCCCAATGTGGAATTCCTGGCTAGAAAGAAGACACCTGATTCATATTATTAAATTGTTTTTCAAAAGAGTAACTCAAGCAAAATACTAAAGAACACATGATTATTGATTTTTGATTATGTGTTTGTTGTTGACACATCAATTTTTATATCAATTTTTATATTTATTAGTTCATCAAAATCTTATTAGGATATTGAAGACTACTTATTACTTAAATTTTAAAGAGGGAAAAACCAAGACTAAAACAGTTTAGGGACTTTTCTTAGGTCTCACAGATAATGAGTGAAGGAACAATTGCCAAAATTCATGTCAAATATTTCAAAGCTCAAACTCAGTCTACTGTTACACACAGTTCAAAGGATAAGCTTATTACACTCATTTATCTGGAATGGCAGATTTGTTTGTATATTTGTCAAATATTAACTTGAAGGAAACTCTGCTGAATAAAAATCTGAATGCTAGTTAAGGAATTATTTTTGTTTTCATCTTTGATTTTAGTGAATATAAAGAATTCATCTATTTGTTCATTTACTCACCTATCAAGCTCTGAGCATGCTTATAAGGTTATGCACCTCATATACTCTGTAATTTATATACACAAGTATAAAATGTTATTTTTAAAGTAACTACAGAATATAGAGCAAAGATATTTGCAGGCAGGATGTCAAATACTGGACAGAGTAATTTTCAGGGACATTATAAAAATAGGATATAATAATAATCACAGTATGTTGTAATAGTAGCTAGTGTTTACTGATTGCATTCTATGTACTGGCCAATATGTCAAGTGCTTATAATATGTATTATCTCAATCTTTACAATCTTCTGAGAAAGATGTCATTATCACTATTACCCAGATGAGGAAACATCAGCCTCAATAACTTCTCAAAGTCAAGCATCTAATAAGTGATCATGCTGGTTGACTAGCTGAGTAAATTTATCTTCATATTGCAGATAGCAACATAAGGCTTAGGAAGGGGAAAAGGTGAAATTTGCTCAAGATCATACAATTGGAAAGTGGTTCTCTGATGACTCCTTTCCATAAGGCAGGATTCTGAGAGAGACTGTTAAGTTCTGAGTAGGGAACAATATCTTAGAATACATGGTTAGAATAGTGCAATATGTCAGTGCCCTGTGGACTGCAGTGTGGAGAGCTAAAACAGAAACTGAGAGACAGACTCTTGAGTGACTTACAGAATATTAAATACCCAGCCGATCAGTCAACAGTATTGCTAATCACAAAGGTCAGGCCAAGGTAGGAGAGCCCAAGCATGAAACTTAGGACAGAAATTAAGAAGTTAAGAGGTGACAGCTATAAAACAGAGGATAATTTTAGCACTATGGGGGATAGGTACTGAATCTGGTCCACTCTAATCAATAAGACTTAGATTTCTCTTATCACTTTTAGGAATCATTGGGGGTTGATCATCAAAATCTAACAAAGTTCCATGAACTTTAAAATAAAATACATGGTTATAAAAATCTAATCAGCCTTAATTTGAACCAAATTCATTCAAAAACCAATTAATGCAAATGAAAATTTGTGTAGCCTAAAGGATTTTTGTCTGAATGCTTAAAAATAGCTTTCAGTTGCATGATTATATTGTTTTTGCCAATTGTAGTAGCTAGCCTTTCAAGATAGTTCCTAATGATCCTCAACTTTAAATCTTGTGTAAACCTCTCCCACATTGTACCACAGTATTAGTATGTGTGATGAATAAAATATAATTTTAATGGTGAAATGTCCCTTCTTTAATAAAGTTATAAAGAGCATTGTGAGTTATGTGTCTCTCTGTCTTTCCCCTCTGGATAGAGCCAGCTGAGACTCAGCACAGAGTTGGACATTTAGTAGATACTCAATAAGCATCTGCTGATCTAGATTCTCCATACTTGAGCTAAGTCCACCTGTCTGTAAGCAGATGGACTGTCTGTCTACAAAGGGTATGTTTTCAGGTTCAGACTATAACAACTCAGCCGTGTACTATGTGTGCTCATGGTCTATGAGAAGACAGGAGCCCTCTGTATGGGTGCACAGGTGTATGAAGGTATGGTTACATGGGTGCAATTCTACCAAAAATAAGGTTTTTTTTTCTCACTTTTCATTTAAATTTAGCCCACTTGCCAAATTGAGGACTAATCTACCTTACCAAATGAAGAGCAACTTGTAATGTGACCATTCAGTTAACTGTGAACACATTCTTTCTCCTTATGGAATCATGTCATTATGTAATACCTAGTATAGGTACAATTTGAGAGAAAACAGGATATAACCAGAGGATTTGGTCTTTTGCTGGACAGGTCAAGATCAGCCCAGGAGATCATATTTGTTTCAAAGATCCTAGGCCAAGTGCAGAAACTGACCACATCCAAATTGTTAATACTTGCAACTGGTCTGTGAATTACCTGTCATGCTCACCTTATCTTCATTAGATATGTGCTTAGAGTCTCTTTTAAAGCTGAGAAGAGGGCCCATTGGTGATTTTACTTTATCCAGTTACTGACAAAAGTCCACCTCCTTGTTTTCTAGTACTGTGAGGCTGTCTGGTAGAGGAAGAAGCTTGAGTCAGGATTAAATGTGCATTTTGATTCTTTTGAACCTCAGTTTTCTTGCAGATATCTTCAGAAGATACTGCCTATACCAGATGTTATTTTAAAGACTTAATAAGATCATGCACACTGAGTCAAAACAGGGAAAAATAAATTACAGTTCCCTTCTCTTTCTTTATCCAGGTTGTAACTGGTAACTCAGAAATCTGATATTTATAAAAATTTGCACCCATCACTTTAAAAAAATCTATATGACGCAGAGTACACTGTTATAAGAAAAGAGGAGTGGTTCTATATTTAGTATCAAGTGGGTAAGAGAATCTAAGTTCATGGTTGGATGCTTTTGAGTTTTCACAATAATAAAATCTAGCAGATATAATTAAGTATGCAACATTTGGAATGGAAGCAGACACTGCTCTTCATTGTGTGGGCAATAAAACCTGGAAGAAAAAACAATCAATATGTTGACTCAATTAAGTTTTCAGCTGCAAATAACTAATTTCAATCCTTCTGGTTTTTCTAGGGGCAAAAATATATTGCTTATTCTTCTTAAAATATTAATATAGTTCTGAATTATTTATGGAGCCAAGAAACACTACACTCTTTTAACCTGGAATAGAATGGAAGGTTGTTTCATGTTAGCACCATGAAAGACAATAATAAATCTGAAATGTAAATAATACCTCTGAGAATAAGACCTGTTTGAAGGCTAAAGCACATGGTTTCCAGGCTTTTTCTTTTTGTGATATAGAAGTTTAAAAGTCACTGGAAAATGCTATTCTGAGCTTCTGATTTTTTAGTGTTGCTAGTGTCTTGTGGACTCTTGAGGTCTTTCTAAAAGTTTGGGTCATTAATGATAATATTGTATAATTTTAAAATCTGCCATTAATAGTAATAGCTTAAGTTTACTTGTGTTCTGGGTACTGTGGTAAGTGATTATATACATTATCTTGTGTATCCTCTTAAACATGTAAAGCAGGTACTGTTATCGGCTATATTATATGAGGGAAGAAACTGAGATTCAAAAAGGTTAAATATTGAAATTGCCGGTCTTTGACTCCAAAGCTCTTTTTGTGATGTAACAACTTACTCGTTTCACTCATAGAAAGCATTATTTCTTTTTGTCTCTGCCATTGAACAGCAGAATGCCTCTGTTTCTATTGCCCTCTGCCTGGCTTTGTAGGCATTTGTTCATGTTTGTGTTCTCCACGGTTGCAGTGAAAAGAGCATAGTCTGAAGTTACATAGTCCTGGGCTTGATTTCTGTACCTTTCTTACTGAAGTAGGGATTGTTATTGTCTCATTTTATCATTCAGGAATCTGGGGTTTAGAAGGGTTAAGGAACTTGAGCATTGTCCTGCCAGAAGTATGTATGAGAGCTGCCTGTGGATCCGGGTCTGTCAGAAGAGTCTAAATTTCATGCTTTTAGTAATTTAAGTTAACTACATGATTGCAAATACTCAGAATTGGAATTTGTTAATTTGGAGATCATCTAGAAGTCTCTTCACTTTGTAGATGAGGAAATAAAGGCTCAGAAAGAGTTTGGACCTTACTATCCTCATTTTAAAGATGAGGAAATAAGAAAAAGAGTGCTGGTATCTTTAGATTTTGCTATTTTCTGAAACCGCTTAGTGGCTTAAAATGTTTATGTTGTAAAAGGCTTTGCTCACTCTTGATAGAAAGGCTTCTCACCATATTAGATAGAGGTACAAAGGATGCTTTCATGTGATGATACACATGGACAAAGTCTCTCTTTGGTGTTCCTGAACTGACTTTCATTTGCCATGACCTTTGTTTTCTTTTCATCATTAGGAGGGAGATAGTGTGTGTTTAAATATTGCATTATAAATGATATTTTCTTGGATGCAGTGTCATGATCAATTTTTCATGTGCATTATTCTTTATGCAGTACTAGCTGAATTCCAAGCAGAGTCTTACCTTCACCTCTCCCCTTAGTGACAGTCTTCAGCAAAATGAATGGTTGGTTTGAGACTCCTTATCCACATAAGAGGTCAGAAATGCATCCATAGGTCACTCCAAGATTATATGGGGGCTGAAGGAATCATGTGGCAACTGTGAGGAAGTAGTGGTTATTTCTCTGAACCTGAACCTTTATGAGAGGATTCATGCATCAAAGCCCTGAACCTCCCTTATCCTATTACTCCATTACCTTATCCAAGTTTTTTCCCTCTATTACTCCCTACCTTCTCCTTTCTGTCTCTCCCTTTCAAACATTCATTTAGCAACAAGCAATGTGCCAGAGCTGGTGTAGAAAGGAAGAAAAAGTCCTAGTTCTCAATGACTCACCCCATCCTGATTGTAAGACATTCACACAGCAGTGTAATTGATAGTAATATCTAAGGATATACATGGAAGTTGTTAATTTACTTTTTGCTTAAAAATGGGAACCAAATTTTTTTGTACATTAAATTATACTTATTTTGTTACTCCCATGTGAAATTTTATACATGTTTCCCTAGATAGCTTCTTGCCATATTGCTCATCTCCCAGAACTCTAGGAAATGTATGCAATAAGGAAGAGGGGTGTTTACTCCCCAAATTTCACTACTAAACCTAGTTAATGAAAAGTCTTTTTTTTTTTTTTGGCTTTTCAATAATTTTATTGAAAGGTGTATCTCTTAGTACCAAACATAATGGTAGTTGGTTAGGTTACCTCTGCCAACTCAAAATTAATACCAGTGTTTTCAGAATATTGAAATATATCATCCTTTTGGTAAAACTGAAGTTATCCATACAACACAGTTTACAAAAAGTTAAAAGGTAGACTATACTGTGGTTCTTTAAAAGTCTTATTTTGGTGATTTGTACATTTATACTCTCCTATAAGGTCAACTTTCCTCTCATCCATCTGTTAATATGTCCTGGGGCTTGGAAACTGATTCACTTGATGGACAGGACTGAAGGATTTTTGAGAAGAGGGATTAGTTCTGAAGCTTCAGGACCCACAGAAGAATGATACATAGTAGGCATTCGAGATGTCTGAAAAAGGAAAGGAAGGAAGAAAGAAGAAAGGAAAAGAAAGATAGGCAGTAAAGGAAAGAGGGTTGAAAAAGAAAGGTGGGTTCTCACCCCATCACCTGTTCCACCAGGGAAAGGATAGTTTGTGCCACTCAGTGGTGGTAGCACGTTAAGAGTAGGAGTATGAGGTAACCCAGAGAGGTGTGGCACTGTTGTAGTCCACAGCACACTTGACTCTTAAAGTTTAACTTCCTTGCCGTGATATAGGAATAATGGTTCTTTATTCTTAGATTTGTTATAAAAGTTAAACAAGTCCACATATATAAAATACTTAGCATATTATCTACCACATAGTACACACTCAATAAATGTTACATTTTATTAGTATTTTTGGGGTGGAAATTTTGTTTTCTATATCCTTGCAGTATTTCTCCTATGTTTTACTTTTACCATAAGCTGAAATTTTTTTCTCTGGAAGCCTTATCTCTTAAACACAGCATTTCCCAAAGTGTTTTGGGAAATGAGTATTAGTAGATATTGCATAAAGGAAAGATTCATATTTAAATAAATTTGAGAACTATTGGATTGAAAATAAATAAATCAGGTACTTTACAGTAGGACTTTTTACAAGACTAAAATATGTTAATACACATTGTAATTCTTTAGAGGGGTCAGCACATATAGCATTTCTTGAAGTTATTTGATTGTAGACTGTTTTCCCCTCTTTTTTTCCCCCTAAAGTATCTTATGAAATTAGTGTTCTTAAGAATTTATTTGTCTAACACTGCCCCACAGAATTCCTGGACACTGAGCACAGTTTCCTAGATTGTTTACTAATTGAAGTACTGCATTAGCAACTTTTCTGTATCAATAAGAAACAAACAAACAACAGTGACAAAAAATTCTGAGTTTCTTCAGCTTTTTTCATGTATATATGTTATGGTTTGTGTCTGGATGTCCCCCACAAAGCCTTATGCAGTTATGGGGACAGGTTTCTAGAATTTGTGATTAATTCACAGTCCAATCCTGGGATTATGAATGCAAGTGCTATATCCATCCTAGAGTGGGTGTAGCCTACACACAACACAAGGGACAGAAATAGTTTTCTCTCTCACTCCTCCCTGTGTGGTCTTGCTGCTTTTGCTGTCTTCTGCCACTGTGAACTATTGTCTTCTGCCATGAGTCTACTTGGAACAAACAGATTATGGACTGAAACCTCCACAAACTGTGAGCAAAATAAATGTTTCCTTCCTTAATTTTGGGCATCAGGTATTTTGACTCAGTAATGAGAGAAAAGTAACAAACAGAGAAATTGGTACCAGGAGAGCAGAGTCATTGCTGTGATGTTGCCTGACCGTGTGGCTTAAGAGCCTCTGCAATTAATTTGGAAAGGTTTTTCAGAGACTGGCCAAAAAGATGGCCCTTGCATGCTGAAAGCAATGTTGGAGACTCTGGTCAGAGCCTGGAAAATCAGCATACTGAAGAAAGTGCTGCTGGGTGAGGACTGCACTGGCTTCTGGATCCCAGGTAGTATATTGTACTTTGGCTGAAAATTGATTGCTTGTGTTTAGAGATGTTACCTGGGTGGCAGATAAATTTCAGTCTACTGTTGGGATAGTAGCATGGTTACTGTTGAGAGTTTTTGGTGAGATCCATGTTGGAAATTTAGAGCAAAGTGCCAATAGAGTAATTTAAAGCGTTTGGCCAGATGGAAAGCTCTAGTGGAACTGTGGATTGCAAGGATGAAAGAGAAGAATGTGGTTGCTGAGAAAAACAGGACAATGGAAAAATGAACTGAAGCCTTTCACCTGAAGGGAAGAGTATATTTGAATTTCAAGAGATCCCTGTTTTTAGTCTTGCTGTGCCCTGTTAAAATTTAATGGTAAGTGAGGACTGTAGTTGTATTAGTTCTTTTAATAAGATTTTAATGTTGTTTTTATATATACGTTTGTAATTAGGTTAATAAAAGTATTGTGGTCTTAACGTTGAATTTTAGTCACCTTTTGAATATTTAGCTTTTGGTATGGGAATGAGTTCAATAAGAATTGTATATATGTAATTGTTATATTTAATGTAAATCTGAATAGACCAAGACAGGTTAATTTTTCACATCTGCCACTAAAAACAATGGTTTAGGAAATGTGTATGGTTATCAAGCTGACAATGGGTGCATTGTGGTGGATTAACAACTGGTTGGCAACTTGTAACAACCAGCTGAACTGAATCAGTGTGGTGCTGGATGTGGATGGTCCACCTGAGAATTGTTGCCAACATAAAAGGGAAGAAGGGTAGTGTTGTTTCTGTGGTGTTGTTGTTTCTTTTACCATTGCTTCTCCTGGAGTAGATTGTTGAGCTTCTTTCCTGTTATGAATTTGGCTGTTCTCATTGGCAGAGGAATTCAGGACCTTGTTGTTGCTGAGAATGGCTGTGGTTCACTTTGGGAGAGCTCTGGTGTTTACTGCTTCCTGGCTCTGGAGGGGAAGATGTGTGCCGTTCAATCTCCGGGAGAAGTTTGTCACCCTGGTTTCCTGATATGAACTTGGCTGTTCCCATTGTCAGAGGAGCTCAGGACCTGGTTGTCGCTAAGGATGGCTGTGGTAATTTTCGGGGGAACCCTGGTCCTTACTTTGAGCATCACTTCCTGGCTACAGTGCAGAACCTGCAACCTACTGGCACAGATCCTTCATCCTGCTGGCACAGACTTTCTGTTTTCTATTGCTGAACTCAGGGCCTTCCCAGCGCAGATCCATGAAACAGACTTGCACAAGATGTTGTGGGCTCTAGGTCTTTAGCTGAACTCATGCAGTACGTTGCTGTGGGATCCAGACTTTCAGCTGGATTTTGGGGGGGGCCTTTAGTGTGTGGACAGATTTCCTGCACTTCTTGTATTTAACTCTTTGGGTGACTATTACAAAATAATTCTATAAATTGTGTGTCCTGTATTAAATTGTTTTCCTGGCAATCCCTGACCACAACAGTATGTATTTTTAAAAAGAGTTTTAAATTGTTTTTTTAAATTTGTATCCATCTCTTCATTTCACAAAAATTTCTAGTGTCTACAATTGGCCAGACTCAGTCATAGGCATCGTTGAACTACAGGACAGGAAAGAAGAAGTAGTCACACTTAGTTACATGTAGAGTAATAAGCATCTATACAATCAGGTGGAAGTTGTCTAGAAGAGCATTTACTACCAACTTTGAGGGCTCAGAGAGGGGGCCTTAAGGAAGTGATATTTCTGATGGAATCTCAAAGATGGATAGGTTTTAGTTAAATGAAGGCAAGGACTTGAGGAGAAGCAGTCTAAAGACAAAACAGAACAGAATGTGCTGAGAAGATAAACATGTTGAAAAAGTTCAGTGAACTGAAAGATATAGTGAAAGTAGCACATTTATTGTGGCAAATTTAGAAAGTAATAAATACACATTAAAGAGAAAAATCCTCTCAAGAGTTTTCCTCTTAATGGATACTCCATATTTTATCCTATTTCATTTAGTCTTTTTCGATGTATTTTGCCTTTACATTGTAGAATGTAGAATATACATAAAATTTTGCTGCTAGCTCTTTCTATTGTGAGAAAAAAGTTGTGAAAGATTGCTTTGAAACTTTATTTTTAAGATTAATCATGCTATTTCTTTCAGTGGGATCAATAGTGCCCCTTCAGTTGTAAGGGAGGCATAACAATTCTCAATCCTCAGATGATTTCCTTTGAGAACCTTTGGTTAAGTCACTAGCTACATATGGACCTGACCACTTTCCCCATGTGAGACCCCTGTCTAAGTAAAAAATTTATAAAATTCATAGATCCATGCAAGGTTCATATATTTAAATAGGGATTTAGAATAATGAGTAGAGAAGAAATAATTAGGTGTCTGTTTATCATTCAGTTAATACATGTGTGGTATCCAGGCAGCATACATTCATGTTCTTTAACATCAAATGTATGGTTCCTGGCTAATTTCCTATCTCTCACATGGAGAAAAAGTGGTGATATTGACGTTACTTGCAATACTTGGTCTTTGGAACATTTATATCAAAACAATCGCTACCTTGCCTCTACAGTTACCTAGTACCATTTATTTCATGCTGATTGCATTATTTTTCATGATGTTTCCTTATTCATGATGGCTCCACAAATACTTTTCTCCTGGCTTTTTCAAAGGTTTTTGAGCCAGGAGTGATGGCATTCACCTGTAATTCCAGCACTCAGGAGACTGATGTAGAAGAGTCTCTGTGAGTCTAAGGACACCCTGGCATACATAATGAGTTCAAGACCATCCTGGATTGTATATCGAGATCCTGTCTCAAAAAAAATCTTTAAAGATTTTTATGATGCTTTGTTGATGAATCCAGAACATACAGGATATATCCTGAGCATACTGAAAAATATGAATGATAATTCAATTTCTGGCTATATTACATGTAACATTCACAAATGTATGGCATAAACATATATCAATGCATCTTCCAACCATATTTTCTCTAAATGCTTTAGCTTCAGGTCATTTTCACTGTATACTTAGAATGTGCTTTCTTTCTGCACCATGTTAATTACCTGCTATATGTCACCATCCTTAGGAAGAATAGACTTCCTATTCCCTCTTGTTAAGAGGAAACAATCCCACTAATGCAAGGAAACTTTGCTCTCATGTGATATACCTTAATACTGACCTGGGAGAGTATAATAGTCACACATATACTGGAAACAATCCAAAGGTTCTGCTCAAGATGCAGATTAACAACCTCAAAACCTTTCCAAAATGATAGGCAGTATATAAATACAGTGACTTCTGCAGGACAGCTTGCCACTACAGAAGAAATAGTAACGGCCTAGGGGAAAGGAACACAGCTAAAAGATGTTTGCTGCCACCTTTGCTGTCTTCAGCTGCTGTAAACCCAGATATAGCACCATGGTTAGAACATAGACAGGGAAGAGCCAAAGGCTCGGCCCAATCAGAGCTCAAATTCAGAGTTCAGTAGTGAAATGTCAGTAGCCTAGATCTTGACCTAATCCTATGTCCAGCATTAAGTTATCCAAATCACTTCCTTGTCATCATTGTTGTAGCCCAATATTGCATGATTCTATGAAAGAAATGCCATACCACCTAGTAGAAGTAATCTGTTTGCCATTGACCTTTAGGCACTTCTAGTGACCAATATCCAAAAGAATCAAGGTCAAGCTCAGGGTATCCTGCTTGGACTGAATAACCAGCCCAGGCAATAGACAGGCACTTAGACAGTTTTCAAAATAAAAGTCTGAAATATGAAACCAAGGACAAGGACTTCACTTACCATAATAAGTCACTACTGAGCCCAGTCAGAAGTTTCTGGTTTAGTAAAAGTCCATGATTCCCATCTCCCGCTATGTATATTCACAGTAGCAGACCGAGCATGGCTTAGAAGTTGAGTACATTCACTTCAGGAAAACAGATGCAATGCCTAATATCCTAAAAGAAGACACATGTTTCTTTAAAGAAATGGCCAAATTCTAAAAATCACCATGTGAACATATTAGTGACATGTCTCTCGTATTATGAGGAATTGATAATAGCAGTAACAATAACACTATAATGTAATAAGAAACATATTAGTTGAAGTTTATTAAACACTGTTATATAGGAGGAACATTCCAGGTACTTTATGTATGTTAACTTTATCCTACTATAACCCTGTAAAGTAGTTCTATCTCTATTGATACTATGAAGAAAATAAGTAAGACATTTACTGAAGGTCATTCACTGATGAGTGGCAAAGCCAGGTCCACTCACATGATTTTGTGGCCCAGGTTCTTTGCATTGCACCTCACTACCTATTCTAACTTGGTTTGCAAGTGCTCTCTGAAAGACACCCTTGTGTCTGTGCACAGTAGGATCTTGGATTCACCTTGCCAAGTCTAAGACCTGACCAGAATGCTTTGTCACTTCCCTCTTTTCTCTGCTTAAAGCACTATCCATCCTTTAAGCCTGTAGGCTCTCCACTTTTTCCAAATATGCACTGGATTTCTTTTTCCTAATTGCATTTGTACATCAATAGTTCATTCCTCAGTGCCTATAATTAGGCTTCCTCCCATTTTTTAAATAAGCAAGCATGTGAAACTTCCTACTAGATGACCTTCAAGCTGCTTGTTGGCCTTGAGAGTACAGTTTTCACTGGAAACCTTACAGAGCTCTGAGTTTCAAACCTGCCTTTCTACTCTATCTGGAGAGTCACTTAAACCTTCTGATAATTCAGGCACTTGTACACCAGTGCTGAGAGTCTCCAGGATATGCATTTTGAAATATCACCCTGTAGGACAGTTAAGACTCACAATTGTTTCGGTGAAATACCCTCAGTGTGTTCTGCCTCTTATTCCTCACTGAGGCTGCCCCTTGTTCTGTGACTTCTCTCTCAAGCCAAAAGCATTGGCTTTGTGCTGTCTTCAGTACTATGAGTTTGTAGAAGGTGATAAATTATGATTCTCTATCTTAGTTACTTTTTACTCATTGCTGAGACAAAATACCTGATGCTCAAAATTAGGGAAAGAAAGGTTTATTTTTTAGGAAGGAAAGATTTATTTCTTACAGTTTCTTGGGAGTTTCAGTCCATACTTAGCTGACTCCAAGGCAGCATGACGTGGTGGGGCTGCCATTCATGGCAGCCACAAGCAGAAAGGTGGGCTAGTGAGAGAGAGAGAGAGAGAGAGAGAGAGAGAGAGAGAGGAAGCAAGAGGAAGACCCAAACTCTTAACTATGACCCTCTGTACAAATGAAAATGAGGTTAAGCACTTCCAACATATAAAGACACAAGATAAACATTACCATTCCAAAAGTTACAAACAGGAATACAGTTAAGAGTTTGCCATAGATCTCGGAGGAGATTTGGGACCTGGACTTTTCAACAACGCTGAAACTGTTAGAACTTTGGCAACTCTTAGAGATGGACTAAATGTCTTTTGCATTACAAATGTAGATGAGTCCTTGGGGGGCCAGGGGTGGAATGTATTGGGTGATATACTATGTATCCCCAAATCCTCATATACTTTTGATGGGGCTGAGTCTGGCGCGGGGATGGGCAATGTGAGTGCTGCACCTACCCAGGGGTGGAACCGACATACAGTGTAAATGAGGTGGGTCTTCCTCTTGCTTGCTTTCTCTCTCTTGGCTGTAGGGGTCGACTGCCTGGATCCCTGAGCTCTCTGAACCTGATTGTGAGAAACAGCTTCTCTATGCTGCCGCCATTTTGGAATCTGGTGTGGCCGCCTCAATTCTGGGACATGGTGCAGCCGTGACCCTTTTAAAACCTCCTGTGGCCTCTGTTGCCACTCTGGGACAAGGCACTCTGTGGCTTTTTGTCACCACTCCGGGACAGGGCACTCTGCAGCTTTTTCCTCCAAGCAAACTCTCACCTTTGTCAGCTTCTGGCTGCAAAGGGTGCAGGCCTGCTGCTTTTGGGATGCCCCCAGGCCATCTTTTTTATTCCTTTGTTTTTTCTCAGCAATCAAGGTCTCAGCTCAATCTTTATAGTCCACAGCTTCCTGGCCAAACTCACATTTTAAATCTCCATGCCATGGTCTTTGCTCTTGATTCCCAACATAAATCTGGCTAAATGCCCCCAATAATAGCCAGGCCACCGCTTCAACAGTCTGCTGCCTAGCAATTTCATCTGCCAGATTAATCAGTTCATTGGCCTTAATCTCAGTCTCAGGCAAAGTCTTTGGGCATGGGCAGAATGCAGACAAACTTTCTGCCAAGCCATAACACACATCGTGTGGAGTCCAACACCCAATGCAGTCCTTCTTCCCAGCAGAAACCTCCCAAGCCTGGTCTTTACCAGCAGGCTTTCTATCAGCCTTCTGGTCTCCTGAGCTCTGACCAGAATCTCCCATACAGAACAGCCTAAGCTTTTCTACCTCCAGGCATGTAGGCGACATCTCTGAACCTTTCCAGACTCTTCCCACAAACCATTTCCAAAGACTCTCGAACCACAGGATCAGGTATAGTCACAGCAATGATCCCACTCCTCTGGTACCAAATTCTGTCTTAGTTACTTTTTACTCATTGTTGAGACAAAATACCTGACGCCCAAAATTAGGGAAAGAAAGGTTTATTTCTTATAGTTTCTTGGGAGTTTCAGTCCATACTTAGCTGACTCCAAGGTAGCATGGCATGGTGGGGCTGCCATTCATGGCGGCCGCAAGCAGAAAGGCACACTAGCGAGAGAGAGAGGAAGTGAGCAAGAGGAAGACCCGCCTCATTTACACTGTATGTCGGCTCCACCCCTGGGTAGGTGCAGCACTTGCATTACCAATCCCTGTGCCAGACTCAGCCCCATCAAAAGTATATGAGGACTTGGGGGTACATAGTATATCACCCAATACATTCTCTCTATCCTCAGTTCTTTTACTAGGGCTGGGCTCAAAGGTGCCTCATTGCTACCAATCTGTGTCTTCATAATCAGAATTTTAGAGTGGTAATAATGATGGTGAATAATGAAGAAAATGGGGGAAAGCTATCTTTTGAAGCCAATTATAGGCCCATATCAGGAGCCTAGTGTAATTTGCCAGGCCCTATTACAAACCCTAGTTGGTTCTTGGGTACTTCTCAGTGTTATATTCATGGGTTCAGGACAATGGTGTCAACAGGCTAAGTACCCTGATGAAACACAATACTTGCCACTACCATACCACTTTATAGCCACCAACTCCTCACATTTTTAGCCAGCTACATGCAGACAGAAGATTCTTCTCTCAGCTAGGTACTTCCCCTTTTCACTATATTAGTTTACTTGTTTATTCAGTAATTTATTAAACTAAACCTATATCCTTTTATTTAATTGACAGAGCTACATATATATAATGATCACTCATAGATTTTGTGGTTCATCTCAGTGTTAGACATTTTAAATAGGTGACTTTACTCGCTGTGGTTAAAAGCACAGACTCCTCAGTCAAATAGCCTACATGAAATCCTAATGATAGATTCAGGCTGCTTCTAAACACAAGGGTTTATATCTAATCTGCCCACCTTCTCTCTCATCCCTTCCTTTCTTCCTTATCTTTTTCCTTCTTTCTACTTGCCTTCCTTTCTTCCTTCCCTCTAGAAATGATGAAATGCCTATTTTGTTCTGGTGTTGGAATACTGAAGAGTAATTCTTATTTTCTAAGTCATATTACTGCTTTGTGAGGTGGCTGCAGTGATTGACTCACTGAAGGACCCAAAGGCCCCTTGCTCCTAAGGCCTTCTAAAATAGCCTTTTACAGCATCTCTCTGTGTGTTTCAGAGTTCTAGCATACTCCTAGTGCTTATGGATAGCCATTGTCAGCCACCATTAGGCTCAGATATTTTTGCCAGTGTTCTTTCTATGAGTTCTGGGATAGTACAGGTAACCAGTTTTCAGAACAACTTCTCACTTCTTTTCTCATATTAGTTTTGCTTGTATTCTGGGTAAGATGCAATATAAACTATACCTTGTAGATTAAAAAATCAAGGCTCAGAGAATATGTGAGAGTAGTTAGTTATGGTCAAATCTGTGGATGGCCCTGGGAAAATGCATTTCCACATGAATGACCTCCTGTTTACACCAGCAGAACCATTTCCAGTAGCATTAAGGATATTTTGCATTAGAGAACCAGCTCAGTCTGGGTTGGCAAATGGCATATGGGGACAAAATGGTGAGAAAATTGCTGCTGAGAAAATGATATGTGCAGAGTCGTTTCCCAGTGAGAAGTAACTCTGGTAATTGCTGACTTCTACATCTTTGTTTTTGTTTTGTTTTGTTTTTCTTTATTCCCTGTTCCTTAATGCATATAGATGGTTTGGACTGATTCCTTCCTGAGAAGTATGAGTTGCTTTTCCTTTTCATGTGAAAATCTTCTGGGTTGAACTCAAAGACACTCTAGGAAACTTAATTCATTCATCATATTATCAATTATTCCCTAAGCGCCTGCTCCATGCCATGCCCTGTCTAGCCACTAGGAGTGTGAAAAGTTTAGCGTGTGCCCTTCCCTCATGAAACTTATAGTTCATTTGCAGAGATAAACATGACTACATGATACATAACTGATGCAGAGATAAATACAGCTGTATCAACTGCAAGACATAATGGTTTATTACAAGACTATGTCTACAAACACAGAAGATGGGGGAACTGTTTACATGGGGTGTCAAGAAAGGCTCCTAGATATTCCTTGAATTGAATTTTGAAAGACTCATGAAGCCATGTTACCTGAGTGTTGAGGAACTTTTGAAGAAGGCATTACAGGTAAAGGCAGCAATATGTGCCCAGAGTAACAATTTGATGTGTTCCAGGAATAGGAGGCAATAGGTTCAGTATGAATGTGACAGAGAGGTAAAATAACTAAGTGATAGAAGGTCCCAGGAGGGCATGTAATAAAGAATACTTGCCCTGAGGCAATGGGAGGTATGTATTCTTAAATATTTTGATATCCCTCAGATAATAGAACTACCATATGAAATAATAAATTTTGTGACTACTGTCCAGGGATATTATTTAATAGTAAATTTCATGGTGCCAACATTATTGCAAACATAGAGATAGGAAAAAATAAGGGAAAGAAAATGGTATTTATTGAGTATTTATGTGCCTAATACTATGCTAAGTTCTTTGCTTACATTGAAGTTACTCTTTCACTACTCCCATGAGGTAGAGCATTATTTCATTTTATAGATACAGGAAAAGGAGCTATGTCTTCAAGAATTTTAACAATTTATTTAAAATCACACAAGGAATGCATGACAGAGCTAAAATTAGACCTTAGATATTCCTTAGTCCAAATGCATATTTGCATTTTATTTATAGGTGTACTCTTCTGTTTCTCGATATAAAATATATAAAGCAAACTACCTTTATGTAAATAAAGATATCTATATAGCTCACAGTCATGGATGCTGAAAGTCTGGGATCAGGTAGCCCCTTGGTTCAGTCTCCAGTGAAGATCTAAAGGCACTATGGTGTGGGCATCTGTGATAGTGAGAGACTGAACAGGAAGTCAGAAAGTGATTCAGGGATCATGCTGGCTTTTAAAACAACTTTAAGTTCAAGAGAAGCTACCTTAATCCTCTCTGAGGGCAGCTCCTCCAGTGACTGAAAGACTTCCTACAAGGTTCCAGATCTGTACCATCTCTCAACACTGCCACACTGGGGACAAAGCTTGAAAGGCATGGACTCTTGGGGAACAAATCATAGCATTTGGAAAACAAAGATAGGAAAAGATACTGGAAATGTTTGCAGGTTGGAATAAATCTAGCATATATTTGTGCGAGTATGGAGGCCTTCCCATCTGGAAGAGAGGAGACAAGTTTAGGATCATTGACAGATTTTGACCAAAAAGTCTCAGATATAATGCCACAGTTTTGGTTGGCTTTGCCTTATAAAATGATTAGTTAGACACTGTCAAACAAGTGAAACTGTTTTGGGGGGAAACTTAGGCCAAATGGACAAAAAAAATCTAAACTTTTTTCTTTACTTAGTTTCATTAAAAATTTTAATTAAATAGCACATTTTATCACTGTTTTTTCCTTTTAAGACACCAAATTCCTAGAATTTATATCCAGCATAAAATGTAGTGTTTATAGAGTTCACATCTCTCAAGTTAGTAGAAGCTGCACAATTTTGATAATCATTAGGTTGGGTTCTGAGAAGGACTGGAGCCAAGTCTCTCACCAATCCCTTTCCTCTAATTGCATGGGATGACTAGAACTCTCACCCAAAATGTTCCTTTCTTTTTCTATTAACTAGTATTGCACACAACTGTTTAGCCTCGTTCTTTCATGATGTTTCTACTTATGCAGATCTAAATATGCCTTTTTCTCTATTTCTTGTAAGTTCTCATTACACTGAAAATAACATTCAAACTTGCTATCATGATTATTATAGAGTTTGCATCTTTTTTACTTTTTCAAAAAAGGATAAAAAAGATATAGAATTTCAAAACACAATAATAGGAAACTAACCATTAGTTAATATATTGCATATTGTTATCTTTAAAGTAGTTGTTCAGATTGCAAGTTCTAAATGATCAAACAATAGAACAATGAAAACACAAACTGTTCTTGCTGATGAACTAACAGAGATTAGTAGTGTAGTTATCTATCTTGTATAGATATGCATACACACATATGTATGTATGTAAATAAATATACATATCATCTTTTCACTTCTTTCTTTTCTCCTTTCCCCTATCCCAGCTGTTCTTTCCTTTTGAGCACTTTGTTTCCCTTTTATTTTCACAATGTGTGTTGTACATTTTGAATCTTATTTACTCTTTCAGTTTTTTTAACACTAGGGAGACAATATGATACTTACACATGAGAGTCTTACTTATTTCACTTGTAAGTATTGTCTCAAGTTGCATACATTTAATTATAAAAGCCTCAAGTTTATCCTTCTTTATAGCTGAGTAATACTCTATTGTATAAAAAGACCACTTTTTTTTTTTATCCGTTCCGTGGTTGATGGGCACTTGGGTTATTTCCAAGCTTTAGCTATTACAAATTGTGCTGCTTTAAACTTGGGTGCACATATATCACTGTGGCATGATGGTTTTTGATTCTTCCAGAAAATTACCCAGAAGGGGAATAGCTGGATTGAAAGGGACCTCCAATCCTAGTTTTTTGAGGAATCTCCATACTTATTTCCACAGTGATTGTACCAGTCTATAATACCACCAACAGTGGATAAGTATTTCTTTTTCTCCACAGTCCTACCAACATTTGTTTTTGGTTGATTTCTCAATGACAGTCATTCCTTCTGAAGTGAGATGGAATCTCAGTGTTTTAATTTGCATTTCTCAAGTGACCAGTGATGTCAAACATTTCTTTACGTGTTCATTTTCCATTTGTATTTTTTCATCTGAGAGGTACATGTTCATCTCAGATGGCCATTTTTGAATTTGGTCTTTGAATTTTGGGGACCTGATGTTTTTTCAATTGTTTATGTGTTCTAGATATAACATATCAAGGGACAGTTGGCTAAAAATTTTTCCCACTCTGTGGGTTTTCTTTTCACTTTGTTGGTGATTTCTTTTGATGTGCAAAACTTTTAATAAAAAGAGATCCCAGTTGTTGATTCTTTGAAGTACTTCCTGGGTGGTTTGTGTTTTGTTCATGAATGCTTTGCCTGCCCCTATGTCATCAAGATTTCTACTTCCCTTGTATTCTAGTAGATTTAGTGTTTCTGTTTTAATATTTAGATCTTTGATCCATTTTGACTTCAGTTTAGTGCATGGTGATACACTTGGGTCTAGTTTTAGTCTTTGGCATGTGGAAAGCCAATTTTTCAGCATCATTTATTAAAGAGGCTATCATTCTTCCAGTGAACATGTTTGGACTCTTTGTCAAAGACAAAATGGCTGAGTGTCTTTGTAGTTATGTCTGTGTCTTCTAATCTGTTACACTGATCCTCAAGTCTGCTTTTTTTGCAATGACCATGCTGACTTTTTCATAGTAGCTTTGTAGTACAATTTCAGCTCAGGGATTGTGATACCTCCTGTCTTGCCTTTGTTTTCTAGGGTTGCCTATGCTATTTCAGGTATCTTCTGGTTCCAGATGAATATTAGGAATTATTTCTCTAAATTTTTGAGGTATGCTAATGGTATTTTGATCAAGATTGCATTAAATCTATATATGAGTTTGAGGAGTATGATCCTTTTCACAATGTTGCTTCTTCCTATCCAAGAGCAAGGGATATCTTTCCATTTTCGGATATCCTCTTCAATCCTCTTTTTCAGAGTACTATAGTTGTCAGAACATAGATCTTTTACATCCTTTGTTAGATTGATTATGAAGTATTTCATTTTCTTGAATGCTATTGTGAAATGTGTCATCTCCATAATTTGTCACTCAGTGAGTTTGTTGTTTGTATACAGGAATGTTATTGATTTTTGAGGGTTTACTTTGTATCCAGCTATGCTGCTGAATTTGCTTATTAATTTTAGTAGTCTTTTGATGGAGTTTTTGTGGTCTTCTATGTAGAGTATCATGTCATCTGCAAAAAGTGATAATTTAACTTCTTCCTCTCCTATCCTTATTCCTTTTATTTTTGTCTCCTGTCTAATTGCTCTGGCTAATGTTTCCAGAACTATATTGAATAGGAGTGATGATAGTGGACATCCTTGTCTTTTTCTTGATTTCAGAGTGAAAGCTTTCAGTTTTTGTCCATTTAGTAATATGTTTACTGTTGTTTTATCATATATGACTTTTATCAGATTGAGTTAGAGACCACTTATTCCGTAGGGTTTCTATTTTCTGTAGGGTTTTTATCATGAATGAGTGTTGGACTTTATCAGAAGCTTTTTTTTTGCATCTAATTGAGATAATCATGTGATTTTGTCTTTGGCTCTATTGATGTGATGTATTACATTTATTGATTTGCATACATTGAATCATCCCTGCATTCTTGTGATGAGTCCCACTTGATCATGGTGTATAATCTTGATGATTTGCTGCATTCTGTTTGCTAGTATTTTATTGAGAATTTTTGCATGTGTATTTGTTAGGGAGATCGGCCTGTAGTTCCTTTTTTTTTTTTTTTTTTTTTTTTTTTTTTTTTTTTTTTTTTTTTTTTTTTTTTTTTTTTTTTTTTTTTTTTTTTTTTTTTTTTTTTTTTTTTTGGTTGGGTCTTCCTCTGGTTTTGGATTAGAGTAATACTTGCCTCTAGGAATAAGTTGGGGAGAATTGCTTCCATTTCAACTTCATTAAAGAGCTTGAGGAGTATTGGTGCTAAATCATCTCTAAATTTATTGTAGAATTTAGCCATGAATCCATTAGGGCCTCTGCTTTTCTTTGTTGGCAAGTTTTTAATTATGTTTTCAATTTCAGTAACTGATATTGCGTTATTCAAAATTCTTGTATATTATTGATTCAGCTTTGGTAATTCATATGTTTCTAGGGATCTGTCCACTTCTTCTGTGTTTTCCAGCCTATGAGAGTAAAGATTTTTGAAGTAGGCATTGATGATCTTCTGAATTTCCACAGGATCTGTAGTAATTTTTCCCTTTTCATTCCTCATTTCAAGAATTTGAGCTTTTTCTTTCCTTTTCTTGATAAGGTTGGCATAGGGTTTATCAATTTTATTTATTCCTTTAAATAGCCAACTCTTTGATTCATTAATTCTTTTATTATTTTCTTAGTCTTAATTGCATTAACTTTGCTCTGATCTTTACAATTTCATCCCTTCTATGAGCTTTGGTGTTCACTTGCTCTTCTTTCTCTAGAACCTTGATTTGCAACATTAGATTATTTGTGCTTTTTCTGTTTTCCTGATGTGAGAATTCACTGCTATGTATTTTCCTCTAGGGACCACTTTCATTGTTTCCCACAGGTTCTGGTATGTTGTATCTGCATTTTCATTAATTTGTAGATATTTTAAAATTTCTTCTTTAATTTCGTCTGTAACCCATTGGTTGTTCAAGAGGGTGTTATTTAATTTTCATGTGTTTGTGTAGTTTTTGCAGTTTCTTTTGCCATTAATTTCTAATTTCAGTGCAGTATGGTCAGATAATATTCATGGGACAATTTCATTTCCTTTGCATTTACTTAAGCATGTTCTATGGGCTAACATGTGGTCTATTTTAGAGAATGTACCATATCCAACTGAGAGGAATATGTATCTTGATGTTGTTGGTTGGAATACTCTGTGAACATCTACTAAGTCCATTTGTTCCCAGATTTGATTCAATTATATTATTTCCTTACTGACTTTTTGTGTAGTTGATCTATCTTTTTGTGACAATGGTGTATTAAAGCCCCAGGTTACAATTGTGCTATTGCATGTTCGATTTTTCATGTCTATTACAAATTGTCTTATATGTTTGGGTGCTCACATATTTGGTGCATATGTATTTATGATTATTATGTCTTCCTCTTGAATTTTTCCCATAAGAAGTGTGTAGTGACCTTCTTTATCTCTTTTGATCATTTTTGTTTTGAAGTTCACATTGTCTGCAAACAGAATAGCTATGCCTGCTTTTTTCTGGGTTCATATTGCATGGAGTGTTGTTTTCCATCCTTTGACTTTCAGTCTTTGAGTTTCTTATTTAGTTAGATATGTTTCTTTTATACAGCATATTGTTAGATGTTGTTTTTGATTCATTTTGCCAATCTGTTTCTTTTAATTGCTGAATTGAAGCCATTTACATTGGTGGTTATGGCTGATATATATTGGCTTATCTTTGTCATGTTTTTTTCCTGTTATGGGTTCCCTGTTTTTCCCCTTTGTTTAATTTCTTTCCCTGCCTAATGGTTTGTTTCTGTTGGTGTTCTGGGAATTGTGGTCATTTTTATCTCTACCTGGAATATCTTTCAGTACTCTTTGTAGGGTTGGTTGGGTGGTCATGAATTTCTTCAGTTGTTCTTTGTCATGGAAATATCTTATTTCTCCTTCAACTTTGAATGATAGTTTTGCAGGGTACATTAATCTGGGTTGAAAGTTGTTTTCTTTCAGAGTTTGAGATACTTCACTCCAAGCTTGTCTTGACCTGAGGGTTTGTGTTGAGAGGTCAGCCATGATTCTAGTGGACTTTGCTTGATAGGTGATCTGTTTCTTTTCCTCTAACAGTTTTTTGTATTCTGCTTTTATACTGAATTTCTGGGATCTTGATTATTATATGTCTGGGTGTAGATTTATTTTGGTTATGCCTGTTTCAAGTTCTATATCCCTCACTTATATATATGTCAAGATTATTTTCCAATGCTTGGTAAATTTTTTGCTATTTCTTCTGAAAATACTTTTTTTATGTCATTTTCATTGACACCTGTCATACTTACTGTTTTTCTTTGCATCATCTTGGAGCTGTTGGGTTGTTATTTCATGGCCCTTCGTTATTTTTATGAGTACTTTCCTTTCATGATCTCTAGCTGCAAGCCTATCTTCAAGTTCTAAAAATCTTTCTTCAGTTTTGTTCAAGTAGTTTTGCCAGCTTTTAATGGAATTTTTAATTTCCTGGATATCTTTTTGAATTTGTTTCATACATTCTATTTCTTTCCTATATTGTTCATTCAAAGTTTCTGTCATTTTTCCATGCTTCTGTACTATTTTCTATATGTTCTCTAGTTATGCTGAGCAACTCCTTAATTAAGGTTGTCATTTGTTTCTTTACCTGAGAGATTATTTGAGATCCGATTTCCTCTACAACCTCATGGATTTGTTTCTTTACTTCACTTGCTATCTTTTCAGAAATTTCAGGTTTGTGATTTCTAATTTATTCTATTTCAATGTCTACTATACTTGTTTCAGATGGGCTGGGTGTTTGAGATTGCATTTTGCTTTTTTGTTTTGTCATTTTCACCTTTTGGTTAATATTTCAATCTTTTCAATCTTGCTAGTCTCAACTGTCCTTCATGTGTATCTTGGAGTCCTACTGTGTGACTGGCATTCACCTAGTTGTTGGGTCCTGTAGTGTAGGTAATGGGACAGTCACCTGAATTCCTCCTATGGGGCCAGTTGGGTGAGTCCTATGTTCTTGCTAGACTGACTAGCCTAGGAATATTGATGTGACCCAACCCTTACCTGATATTGTTACTGCTGCTTCAGACTGGCTCAGGCTGCCATACCCACCTGTCGATGTGTGCACCTCAGCTAGGACCCTGCTGTGTCACTTGGGAATCTCACAGGCCCAGCTGGGTTTCTCTGGGTGTGAAGAGGCCTTGCTGTCACTCTTGCCAGCCCACCTGGGGTTCTCTGTATCTAAGAAAAGCTCACCTACACTCTTGCTTGCCTGATAAGTTCTTCCAGGTGGGGGGAGGGTTTGTCAAGGCTCTTACTGACTCCCTGAGGTCCTCTGCTTGGCGGGGGGACTCTCCAGTCAGCCAAAGTTCTCTGGGTGGGGGGAGGGATTGCTAAGGCTCCTGCCAGCCAACCAAGATACTGCAAGTGGTGGAATGGTTGCTGATGCTTCTGTTGGCTGCTTACATTGTCTGGGTGTGAGGGAGGGGTAGCCGAGGCTCTCCTAGGCTGCTGAGGTCATCAGTGTGTGTGTGTGTGGGGGGGGTTGCATCTTAATTCAGGTGTTGAATGCTCTGTTCCTACATGATGGTGCATTTGTGTGGTATTATAAATTCTAAAAGGTGGGGTCTAGTTGGAAGAAGAAGGTTAATGGGGTATGCCTTTGAAGGGCAAATTTTTCCCCTGCCCCCACTCTCAGTCTCTGTTTTTCCTAACTGCCTTGTGGTGAGCATCTTTCTTTTGCCATGCCCTTCTCTATGTTTCTGTCACACCATAGGCTTAAAATCAGTATAGCCAGCTGACCATGGGCTGAAACTTTTTACCATATAAGCCAAAATACATTTCTTCTCCTACAAGTTGGTTTTCTCAGGTATTTTGTCACATTGATAGAAAGTTGACTAACAGAAGATTGATATCAAAAAGTGAAGTCACTGCTGTGATTATATTTAATGATGTGACTCAGAAGTGTATTGCACTGGTTTAAGGGGAAAAAAGAATTGGAGAAGAAAGTTAAATAAACCATAGGAATGTTATAAGTGGAGCCTAGTTAGTGATTCTGTTGGGTTCTCAGAAAACCAAACTTGTTAGGAATGTGGACAATAAAGACTGTGGGTAAGATTTCAGGTGGGAATGAGGACTCCTTTGGAAATTGAACTGGAGGTCATTCATGATACATTCTGGCAAAGAACTTATCTACATTTTGTCCATTCCTAGACTTCATGGGAGGTTGAATTCATAGGTAATGGACTAATTAATATGGAAGAGGAAAGCTCAAGGCAGCACTGTATTCAGATTGTGGCCTGAGTGTTACAGGTTCTTTTAGCCAATTTACAGTGAGAATTGGGAGAAAACACAGAATAGAAATATTTTTAAAAACTTGTAGGTTGGCCAGAAAGTTGAGGACAAAGAGAGTGTGGTTGATAAGGAGATTAGTACCAGGGATTGTAATATGGATAGGACTCTTTAACGGCTAGAGCAGAATATTTCGATTTGGAATTTAAATGTTCCCCAAAAGCTCAAGTGTTGAAAGTTTGATGGTTCTATTGGGAGATGGTGGGAACTGTAGAAAGTGAGGCCTAGCTGGAGAAAGTAGGTTATTGGTCATTCCTTTGAAGAGTATATCCTCTATCACCACCCTTCCTGGCGTCCATGAAGTAAGTAGATTTTCTTACCCACACCCTTCTGCCGTGATATTTCTGCCTCACTGCAGGTCTAAAGCCAATGGAGCTAGCTGACTATGGGTTGAAACTTCTGAAACTGTGAACTAAAATAAACTTCTCTTCCTTTCAGCTTTTCTCAGATATTTTGTCAGCAATGGAAATTTAACTAACACAATAATAATACAATAATCTATAAGGTCTGCATAATTTCATCTCTTCCTGTCTCTACAGCTGCATATTCTATTCCCTTCCCATTTCTCAATTTCTCATTGTACTCCTGCCACACTAGCCTCCTAAGTGTTCTCACATATTCTAAGCTTATTTCCTGTATCAGGTTCCTGGCAAGAATTTGAAGAGAATTTAATAAATGACCAATTTACAATGATGTTGGTAGGATATATGGAAAATGTGAAATATAATGCATTACCTGGAGCTAGTAATATTAGGGTGTTGTTGCCACTCAGGACCTGAAAAGGCAAAGGGAGGAAAAAAGTGTTTCAGCCACTAAAATAACAAGAGGTTTGTTGAGATGATCACTTGACAGGAACTGACAAATCTGGATTAAGGGTCATAACTAGATTAAAGTAAACCACAGAGAGGAATTAGAGAAGTATATAATTAAAGGATTCTTTCCTCCTTCCTTCCTATGACCTGCTGGAGCTCCCTATTGTCTAAGCTCCACCTGGAAGCTAAATGGCAGTGGAATCCTTTTTTGTGAGTGTGTTGAGTCACTTCCCAAAATCAGCAATTCTTTACAACTCAACCCTGTATATACAGGTCAGTCTTCTGAGGCAAAGTGCAGATTTGAGAAGGGTAGAAAATAGATCTGGAGGGAAAAAAAAAATAGATTATATCCAGA
The DNA here is from genome assembly GCA_004363535.1 of Dasyprocta punctata. NCBI lineage: Eukaryota > Metazoa > Chordata > Mammalia > Rodentia > Dasyproctidae > Dasyprocta > Dasyprocta punctata. The sequence goes on from RJWM01013861.1 coordinate 26,529, forward strand.
ACAATTTCTCCATTTTGAGTACACTTACCCCGGTTTTCATGTGATTTCCTGGTCATTTGTTCCTCAACTCCATGGCTAGCTCATCACAGAGGTTTTCCTTAACTACTCAATCAAGAATCACTGGTATCGCTATGATTTATTTTATTCATATCCACCTGAACTCACCCACTTTATTTTTATTATTAAAATTAATTTTCTTTCTCACTCCACTAGAATAGAATCTTTATGTGAGTAAGAGTCTTTTTTTACTATTATATTGCCAGCACCTAACACAGTGCCTGATGCATAGCTGACATTCAGTAATTCTTTATTAATTAATACATTGTTTTTTCTTTCTATCACTTTTTGTACTTCCTTCATAGCATTCCAACAATCTGAATTATATTATGATTGTTAAATATGATTCTTTGGTAAGTTTCTTGAGAATAGTAACATTACTTTATTCTTTGATCTCTAGAATTTATTTGGTAAAGAATCTGTCACATTGTTGTAGATCACTTAAATTTTGTTTGAGTGAAATGACAGGCCATGCTAAATCAGGGCAGGAATTTGACCACTGGGTGTCAGTGCCAGAGATTTCTATTTAAGCAAAAACAAAACAAAGCAAACAAAAAAACAAAAAAGCATCTCATGTTATTTAATTTTGCCTACTTGGGTCTTGTCACTATAACTCCTTTAAGGTAAGTACCTCTTCTTTAGGTTATCAAAACCATCCTTAGGATTCTCATTTGGTATTTATTGATCCTTGATTCAGATACATTTATAATTTGCTTCTGTGGGTATCTTCATGGTCCATAGTACAATATAAGAATGAAAATAGAACAGGAAAAGAGATGTCATAGCAAGTAGGTTAGCAATCACAATGAGAAGCAGCAAAACAGGAAACAGAAACAACTTGAATTCAAACTCCATGACAGTGTGGATCTTTCTTCCTTTATTGTTTCCTAAGCATCCAGAAAAAGTTTGATATATATATATGAATAAAGATTTAAAATAATAGGAGTGAAATATTAAGTAACAGATACTTGATTTATACCTTAACTTTGGTTCCAGAATTCGTGGTCAATTAATATTTTTGAATAAATAAATAAATATATACAAAAATTATGAAGTCAAATGTATTTTTCAGTCTTCAATTCATGTAATTTCATAATAGGAGAGCATTAATACTTAATGCAATTATGTTGTACTTGTAATGTTTGTTAAATTGAACACAACTGATTCTGAGTGTGGTAAAACTAATAATAATTCCCTTTTTAAAATACCTTCCCTTTTTAATAAATGTTACTACTCATTATTTTGTGTAAATATAAATTCCCTACAGCTGTTTATGCTTTGATTTTTATATCCAAGCAGTTAAGGCAGTTTCTTTTTAAAAATGTTTTTATTTGTACATGCTTGTAGCACATGATGTTTACCTTCATCTTAGGGAACAGGCACTTGTACTTAACATATCTTAATTCTTTTTAATTTCCCTTCCCCTGCCTGCCTCTCTAGATCCCCATCCAAGTAGAAAATGACCTATCACCTTCCTTCCTATTTTACTTTTGCTTTTAAAAATTACTTGTACTTTGGGTTTCTCAGGTAGAAAAAGTTGTATGATATTTAAGCTTGTATGATTTGTTTAACTTAACATTATGGTCTCAAGGTGCATTCACTTTCCTAAAAGTGACTCAAATTTATCCTTGTTTATTACAGAGTAGTATTCTATTGTGTATAAATACCGCATTCTCTTTATCCATTCATTTGTTGATGAATACATAGGATGCTTCCAAGTTTTATCTATTGTGAGTTTTATTCCTATAAACATGGGTATGGTTGTGTCATTGTGGTATGATGTCTTTAACTCTGTGGAAGATACCCAGAAAGGGAATACTGGGTCGAATGGCATTTCTAGTTGTAGTTTTTTGAGGAATCTCCATACTGATTTCACCAATATACATTGCTCCCAACAATGAAGAAGTACCCCGCTCCTGCCATCAGCATTTCTTATTGTTTGAAATTGAAATGAATGGACATTTCTCAGAAGAAATACAAATGGCCAATAAATACATTTAAAAATGCTAAACATATCTGACCATCGCTGAAATGCAAATTAAAGCAATTTCTTTAAGAAATAGCACCACTTTAAAAATCCCAAGAAGAAGTATAAATATTTAGTTCTAACTTTACATGGTGGCAGTTTTCCCTTCAACACAATCTCATTGCATTTCTAGCACTTGCCAGAGTTGTGCCGGTTGCATGGCTCCAAAAATTGTCAAAGAAAGCAAAATAAACTTTAATCCTAAAAATAAAAATGGAAAAAACACAGATATATGTCATATCACCCTGAGAGTGACTATAAACTGTATATGAGCCAATGGACACATGTACGAAGTCCTTTTCCTATGATTTGAGAATCACTGGGATTTGAGATTTTGTCTAATATTTTGCCAACTGGCTCCAGGGATGTGATTCCTAACAAATCACATCCCTGGAGCCTTGATAGCTTTTTCAGATGATGAAATGCCTCCTTTTGTAAATCTGGGAAAGTTGAAAGGTCATCTTCTGTACTGGTTGTGACTATCCCACCTTAACCATTTACCAATCCAGTTATTTAAATACAGGATGACTAAAAGTTGAATATTTTCTTTCATTTTGTAAGGTAATAGAACAGTAAATATAAAAACAATAATTCATCAAATTTGTTTCAATACAGAAATTGACTGGTAGAAATAACACCTGCCTGAGCAACACATGGGGTAGTCAGTACATAAACTGACTATGAGTGACACTGGGGGTAAACTAAGTGGTTAAACATATTTAGCTTTCTTTTTTATTTATTTATAAACACTTTATTCAAACAAACTTAATACATTTGTAAATAATAAGCAACAAATTTATTTACCTGCAGAATTGATTATGGTTAGTAATATTTAGGGGTATAGAATTTAACATCATACTGATTTGTTTAGGTTCACATTATTACATCACTGACATTTGCCAGGCATATAATTCTATATCTCATTTGTCTTAATCTATGAACTGAAAATGATAGCAATACCTATCACTTATTGAATGTTCTGTGCACTATACTAAGCCTTACTTTCTGAATTCATTATTTAGCCTGCTGAATCTTCCAATAAAGTGTTACTTTATTTTTTTCAGTCTTAGGGATTGAACCCAGCACTGCTCTATCATTGAGTTACATTCCCCACTCTTTCTATTATTAATTTCAAGACAGGGTCTTGCTAAGGTGATTAGGCTGTTCTTGAGCTTACAGAACTCATGTTTCAACCACTCGAATTACTGCATTGTACAGCAATATGATTTCTAAAAGACAACATAAGTAAAATGTTAAGATGGTAGGCTATCACCTACAGGACATATAGAATATGACACTAGCTCCTAATACTAATGCTGATCATGGTTAATGGAAGCGGTTGTTATTCTCTAGTCATGCTTTGTATTTCAGAGTGTTCTAAATCCAGGAAAGATTAAGATAGTTAGGATGCCACACCCACTTCAAGACTGGTGTAACTGACTTTCTGGGTATTCAGTACCAAAGGTTAAAGACCAAACCTAAAGAAGACAAAGGGCCAAAAGGACACACTCTATTTTGGCCCTTGCTCTCCAAAGTCGGCTAGAACCTGGGACCTGATGCAACCTCTCTTAAAAGTTTCTAAAATTCTATTGAGTCATCCAGTAGGGACATTATTGGATGCAGAAGGGGTTGGGAGTCAAATAATGTGCACTTTGCAAAAAAGGAAAGTCACTAGAGTGGGGAATGTCCCCATGCTTTCAAGGAAAGCCATGTGATCAAGCAAGACTATGGACCATCCTGGCAAATGACAAAATGGTAGAAGGAAAAACTGGAGAAGCTAAGCGGCTCCTCATCCATTTATATATATATATATATATATATATATATATATATATATATATATATATATATATATATATATATAAATTATGTAGCTTTCTTGGAGCAGAGTAGCCTGAAAGAAAAGAAAGGTGTGGGAAGAAATATGAAGGACGAATCAGAAAGATTGGGCTTCAAGAAAAGTGTGATTTAAGCATATTCTCACTTTATACTGCTTAGAAATTTTGTGTGTCTGGAAGACTCTAAGCCAAGATTTCCTAATTTACATTTTGTACTTGCAGTGTTGTTTTGAGAGCATGGGAAATGTGTTGGAAAGTACCACATAAGTGATCAGGTTCTACCTGACTCTTGCTGCTTATTATTATCTAAATGGTTAGTGAGGCCAAACATTTGGTCACAAAAGTACTATGTTATAAAAAGCATTAGATTCAAAAGGCCTGAGTACTAATTTTAGTTCTGCCACCTGATAACTGAATGATGGTATTCTATTCACTTAGTCTTCTAGACTTTAACATCTTAATCTATGAAATTAGATTTATAAATTTATAAATTTAAGCATCAGAGACTAACTCAGCAGGACAGCACCTCCCTGGCAAGTGCGAGGCCCTGAGTTCAATTCCTGATACAAAACAACAACAACAACAACAACAACAACAACAACAACAGAGACTAAGCCCCTGTTTCAGGACCTGGCAGGTAGATGGAGATGAAAAATCTATGTATTTATATCCCATGAAAGAGAAAATAAGTAAAAACACACAAGGTCATAACTCATGACTAAGTGTGGTCACTGTATAGAGAAGTGGATCAAACCAAGTTTGGTGCATCATTGCCTATTTTCATATAGAACATGAGGCAGCAAGCATTAAAAGAATGTTAAGGGCATAAGACTAATTTCATCATCAAGGTGCAGATACATGGATCTTTCAGACCCATATTTATTCTTTAGAATATTTCTATTGATGAATTATTAATTTCAATTTTATGAGTTTTATTATATTAAACAATGAGTACTTAGCAGGAAAAAATATAAAATGAAGTATAGAATTTTTAATATTTATTGAGTGTTTATAAAAAAGCATCCAAACTTTCAACATCATTTTTTTTCGGTGCACTAAGTCTAAAAAAGAACAACACAAATAAATACCTATGTGAACTAAAGAGAAAATACCAATAACAGCTTTACAAAAAATCTTTACTTCAGCCATCACACCTCAGCCAGTCTGTACACATGGCAAAGTATGTTCCATACACACACATCACTTGCACTGATAGCACATGTGTTTTGCTTTCTTGGCCTTTCGTAGTATGTACTTGATATCTCAGTAGTCTTGCTGTTTGGATAGGAGGTTTCTATTATATTATACACTATGTAGTTAACTGGAACATAAAAATCAATAAAATAAAGTATTAAATTCTTAATATATATTGTGCATTTAGAATAAGCATCAATATTTTCACATCAGTTTTTTTACTTGCTTACAAAACCTGAAAGATAACATCAGAAATAAATTCTTATATGGACTACAATGAAAATACCAATAGAACTCTACCACAAAAATAAATTTTGCTTCAATTGCCACACCCAAGGCTGTCTTCAAACATGACACCTGCATATTCCATGCATGTGCCTTGCTTACACTGACAGCACATGTGGTTAGTGTTCCTTTCCTATGTGGCAGGCCATTCTTGTCCCCTCTTCCTGTTTTGTCAGTAGCTTCCTATTTTGTTGTACAGTGAGCACTTGGCAGGGAAATAAGATATCAATAAAATAAAATATCAGCTATGTAATGAGTTCCTAGAATAGACATTAACATTTTCACATCAGCTATTTACTTGCTTACAAAACCTAAAAGATAACATCGAAAATAAAAATGTGTGTGAAATATAATGTAAATGCAAACAAAACTCTACCACAGGGCTTGGAATTTAACTCTGTGCCACAAGCACCTTCCTGGCAAGCACAGGGTCATGAGTTCCAGTCCTGGTACAAAAGAAAAGAAAAAAGAAAAGGAAAGGAAAGGAAAGGAAAGGAAAGGAAAGAAAAGAAAAGAAAAGAAAAGAAAAGAAAAGAAAAGAAAGAAAAAAGTCTACCACAAACGTAAGCATTGCTTCAACTGCCACACCCCAGGCAGTCTTCACACATAACAACTGCACATTCTATACACAAGTATTGCTTACACTGATAGCACATATATTTTGTTTTCTTGCACTTTCTTGTAGGGCACTGATGACATCTTTGTTCTCCTGTCATTGTTGTAGGTTTTTGTGATGCACCTGCCTGTCACCTGCGAGTGCACCGGTGTGCTCCACAATTTTTTTGCATAGTTCCATGGGCAGGAACGTTTTGTTTTTCCTTTGCTGTAAATGATCTCTTATGAGCACCAGTCCCAATCTTCCAAGAAAATTTCTCTGCGATATTTTGCAGTTCACATTTTCCTTATAAACTGTCAAGCTATTTATGCCACACATGTTTAGGATTGAGTAAGACACAACCAATGGCCAATCCTCTGTGTTTCGAGTGACATCATAGTTGCTACAAAACTTATCAAGAGCGTCTTCTCCCTGTAATACTTCCATTTTGTTGAGGTTTCCTTGTCAACATTTCCATCATGGTGCAATGTTAACATCAGCAGTACTGGTTTGTTTTCCTTTGAGACGTATAAGGCCAATGTATTAACTTTCTGAAATCCAAAGATTGTGCTATACAGTCCTCTGATTTTTTTAAACATCTATTTTACTGGTACATGTTAGATATAGGTAATAATAAAATTCACCATATGGAGTTTGTAGCTGTACAACATGTGGTTCTTCTTTTTTTCCATTATCCTCCACTCCCTTCAATCATTGTTCCCCTCTTTACACAAGATTTGTTTCCACTTTTTTCTTCTATTCTTATTTTTCTTGCCCTTTCTTTCCTTTTTCCCTCCTCCCTTCCTTGTTTCCCTTCCCACTTGAACATTTTCATATGATTTCCTAGTTTCCATTATAAATTTGGTCCTTATCTACATTTTTGGTTTCTCAAACCAGAGAAAACATGTGCTATTGGCATATGTGTGATGTATTTCACTTAAAAGTGTGGTCTCAAGTTTCATCCATTTACCTAGAAATGTCTCAAGTTTATCTTTCCTTGTGGAAGAATAGTACTCCATTTTATTAAAAAAATCTACTTTATTCATTTATTAATTGATGGGCATTTAGACTGTTTCCAAATTTGGATATTTCAACATGTGCTGCTATAAACATTGGTGTGCGAATATTGCTGTGGTGTGATATTTTTAATTCTTTTGATACGATACTAAGGAGGGGAATATCTGGGTCAAGTAGAACCTCTAGTATTAGTATTTTTTTATTTGATGGTTTTTAAAACACAATTTTATTTTACTGAAAAAAGTAAGAATTTCATAACAAAATAATAGGAGAATAACAATAGTTAATTCATTGAATATTGTTATCTTTAAAGTAGTTAGTCAGCATACAAAATAGGGGCATATAAAATTCTCCTAACAATATTAGCACAAACCTCTGTTTCCAATGAACTAAGAGAATCTAGTAGTATAACTACTACTTATGTATTTTGTTTATTTTTCTTTTCCCTGCCTTCCTTTCTTGTTTCCCCCATCTTAGTTCCTTTTTCCTTTTGAACAATTTCTCCCCATTTCAGTTATCTGTTGTGCGTTTTGGACCTTATTTATTCTTTCAGTCCCTCACACCAGAGTGACAATATGATACTTGTACATGTGAATCTGATTTATTGAACTTATGAGTGTGGTCTCTAGTTGCATCCATTTATCTATAAAAGCATCAAGTTTATCCTTCTTTATGGCAGTATAATACTCCATTGTTAAAAAAAAACATATCTTCTTTATCCATTCATCAGTTGATGGGCATTTGAGTTTTTTCCAAAATTTGGCTATTATGAATTGTGCTACTATAAACATGGGTACACGTATATCACTGTGGTGTGATGTTTTTAATTCTTCTGGGAAATACCCAGGAGGGGAATAGCTGTGTTGAATGGAACCTCTAATCCTAGCTTTTGAGGAAACTCCATACAGGTTTACACAGTACCTGCACGAGACTGTACTCCCCACAAAAGTGGAGAAGCATTCCTTTCTACCCACAGCCCCTCCAGCATTTGTTATTGATTGACTTCCTGATAATAGCCATTCTTTCTGGAGTGCAGTGGAATCTCAGTGTTGTTTTAATTTGCGTCTCTCAAATGATTAAGGCTGTTGAACATTTTTTTCATGTATTTATTTGTTATTTATAGTTCTTCATCTGATAAGTGCATATTCATCTCAGATGCCCATTTTTAGATCAGGTCTTTGAATTTGGGGGATTGATTTTTTTCAATTCCTTATATGTTCTAGATATAAGGCCTTTGAGGAACCACTGGCTAAAATTTTTTCCCTCTCTGTGGGTTTTCTTTTCACTATGTTGGTGATTTTTTTTTTGATGTGCAAAAGCTTTTTAGTAAGATGAAATTCCTGTTGTTGAATCTTTGAATTTCCCAAGTGTTCTGAGTTTTGTTCATGAGGTTTCTGCCTACTCCTATATTTTCAAGATTTCTATCTATTTTGTCTTCCAGGAGATTTAGTGCTTCTATTTTAATATTCAGATATTTTATCCATTTTGATTTTTGTTTGATGCATGGTGATACACATTTATCTAGTTTACATCTTTGCAATCAGAAAAGTCAGTATTTCCAGCAATGTTTATTAAAGAGGCTATGTTTGATCTTGTGAACATGTTTGGCTTTTTGTCAAAGATAAGGTGACTTAGTGTGTTTGAATTTATTTGCATCTTTTCATCTATTCCATTGAGCCTCAGATTTTTTTTTTTTTTGCAGATCCATTCTGATTTGTCACAATAGATTTGTAGCATAATTTCAAATCAGGGATTGTGATGCTTCTATCTTGCCTTTGTTGCTTAGAATTGCTTTTGCTATTCTATGTCTCTTCTGTTTCCAAATGAATTTTAGGAATGATTTTTCTAGTTCTGTGAGGTATGCTAATGGTGTTTGATCAGGATTGCATTAAATCTGTGTGTTAATTTTCAGAGTCTGGCCATTTTCACTATGTTGGTTCCTCCTATCAATGAGCAAGGAATCTTTCCATTTTCTGATATCCTTTTTCAGGGAACTGTTTCAGTTCATAGATCTTTTTCTTCCTTTGTTAGATTGATTCTTAAGTATTTCATTTTTTGAAGGCTATTGTGAAGAGCATGGTTCCCTTAATTTCCCTCTTAGTGAGTTTATTGTTTATGTACAGGAATGCTTCATAAACCCTTAGCCAATCTTACCAAAAAAAGGAAACAGAAGATTCAAACTCATGCAGTTAGAAATGAAAAGGGTCAATTCACAACAGAAATTCACAACTGAAATTCAGAAGATCTTCAATACCTCCCTTAACAGCTAATTAAAAGTAATACACAGATGAAATAGATAGATTCCTAGATACACATGAATTACCAAAACTGAATCAAGAAGATATAAAAATTCTGAATAAACCAGTATCAGGCAATGAGGTTAAAGATGTAATGAAAAACCTTCCAACAACAACAACAACAACAAAAAAAAAAGCCCAGGTCCTGATGGATACTCTGCTGAGTTCTACAAGAAATTTCCAGAAGGTCTAACACCATTAATTCTCAAACTCTTCAGTGAAATAGACAGGGAAACAATACTCCCAAACTTATTCCTGAACGCAAGCATTTCCCTGATACCAAAACCAGAAAAAGTTTCAATCAAAAAAGAGAAGTACTGGCCGATCTAACTAATGAACACAGATGCAAATATCCTCAGTAAGATACTGGCCAACAGAATGCAGCAAATCATTTAGAAGATTATACACCATAACCAAGTAGGATTATACACCATAACCAGCAAGGTAGCTGAATACAAAGTCAACACTCAAACAGCAAAATTGGTTCAGCATTTGCACATCAGTAAATGTAGTACAGCATATCAACAAAGCAAAGGACAAAAATCACATGATCATCTAAATAGATGCAGAGAAATGATTTGAGAAAGTCCAATGCCCATTAATGATAAAAATCCCTACTGACAATTTGATAGAGTATCTTTATCTCAATCTGATGAAAGCCTTCTGTGGCAAATCAACAGCCAACATCATACTAAATAGACAAAAACAAAGTTTTCAACCTAAAATCAGGAACAAGACAAGGACGTCCACTATCACCACTCCTATTTAATATTGTTCTGGAAACATTAGCCAGAACAATTAGTCAAGAGAAATACCAACAGTAAGGATAGAAATGAAAGAAGTTTAGTTACCATTATTCGAGGATGACATGATACTCTACATAGAAGACCCCAAAAACTTCAGTAAAGGATTTCTAGATTTAATAACCAAATTCAGTAAGGATACAAAGTCAACACTCAAACAGCAATGGGGCTAGTTTTTTTTTTAGCAATCTCTTAACTGATTTCCACAGTAATTGCATCTGTCTACATTCCTAACAGTAAAGAAGGGTTCCTTCTTCCTCACAGCCCTGCCAGCATTTGTTATTGATTATTTTCTTGTTAATAGCCTTTCTTTCATTAGTAAGATGGAATCTCAGCTTCATTTAGTTTGCTTCTCTTGAATGACCAGTGATGTTGAGCATTTTTAAAATATATTTGTTAGTCATTTATATTTCATCATCTGAGAAGTGTCTATTCACTTCAGATGCTCACTTTTATGGTGGATCTTTAAATTTGCGGGGTCTGAATTTTTTTCTCTGTGTGTTCCTTATATATTCTACATACTAGTTCTTTCTCTGAGGAACAGTTGGCAAAACTTCTTTTCCACACAATGGGTTGTCTCTTCACTCTGTTGGTGGTTTATTTTGCTGTGCACAATAATTTTGTGTATTATTTTCATTGCTTTCTTTTGTCTAATTTCTCTGGCTAAAGTTCCCAAAACTATATTGAATAAGTGGTGACAATGGACATTCTTGTATTCTTCTTGATTTTACAGTGAAAGCTGTCCATTTTTGACCATTTAGTATGATGTTGGCTATTGGTTTGTCACAGAAGTTATTTTAATAAGATGAGTCCCAGTTGTTGAATCTTTGTGATAGTTACTGTGCGGTCAGAGTTTTGTTCATGAAGTCTTTTCCTATACCAATGTCTTCAAGGGTTCTACCTATTCTCTCTACCAGCAGAATTAGTGCTTCTATTTTAATATTTAAATCATTGATCCATTTTGATTTTAGTTTAGTGCCTGGTAAAAGTTACAAGTCTACTTATAATCTTCAGCTTGTGGGAAGTCAGCTTTTGCAGCACCATTTATAAAAGATATTGTCCTTCCATTGAAGGTGTTTGGCTCCTTTGTCAAACATAGGGTGTCTGAGTATGTTTTGAGTTGTTTCTTCATTTTCTAATCTGTTCCATTGATTCTTGAGTGTGTTTTTTTTTGCCAGTACTATGTGTTTTTTTTAATCACAGTAGCTTTGTAGTATAATTTCAAGTGAGGGATTATGATGCCCTCTGCTTTGCTTTTGTAGCCCATAATTGTTTTTGGTATTCTAGGTCTCTTGTACTGCAAATTGAATTATAGGATTGCTTTATGAGATATGCTATTGGTATTTTGATTGGGATTGCATTAAATTCTATAACAAATTTGAGAATATGGCAATTTTCACTATATTAGTTCTTCTACCAAAGTCAAAGGATATTTTTCCATTTTCTGATGTTCTCTTCAATCTCCTTTTTCAGAGTACTGTAGTTTTCATTTTAAAAGTCTTTTACTTCCCTCATTATAGTGATCTCTAAGTATTTCATTTTTTGGATGATATTGTGAAAGTTGTTGTTTCCCTAATTTCTCTGTCAGAGAGTTTGTTATTTGCATACAGGATGGCTATTGATTTTTGGGTGTTGACTTTGTATTCAGCTATGCTACTGAATTCCATTATTAAATCTAGATGTCTTTTCATGGAGTTTTTAGGGTCTTCTATGTAGGGTATCATGTCATCCACAAATAATGATAATTTAACTTATTTCTTTCCTATTCTTATTATTTCCATTGCTTGCTTTTGTCTAATTTCTGTGGCTAATGTTCCCAAAACAATATTGAATAAAAGTGGTGACAGTGGACATTCTTTTATTTTTCCTGATTTTACAGTGATAGCTGTCCATTTTTGACCATTTACTATGATGTTGGCTATTGGTTTGTCATAGGTGGCTTTTACTGGATTGAGATACAGACCATGTATTCCAAATATTTGTAGGTTTTTTTTTTATCATGAATGAACATTGGACTTTCTCAAATGCTTTTTATGCCTCTGTTGAAATGATGATATGGCTTTTGTCCTTGACTCTTTTAATATGGTTTATTACATTTATTGATTTGTGTATGTTGAAACATTCCTGCATCCCTGGGATGAATTCTACTTCATCATGGTATATAATCTTGATGATTTGCTGCATTCTGCTTCATATGTATCTATTTCTTCCGTGTTTTCTGTCCATTTCTTCTGTGTTGTTTTATTTGAATACAGGTTTCCAAAGTAGATATTTTTCATCTTCTAGATTTCTCAGGATCCACTGTGATTTCGCTATTCACATTCCTAATTATATGAATTTGAGTTTTTGTATCCTTTTTTGATACGGTTGGCTAAGAGCTTGCCAACATTATTTAATCTTTCAAAGAACTAACTCTTCAATTAACTATTTCTTTGTATTTTCTTAGTCTCAATTTCATTAAATTCTGCTCTGATGTTTATTATTTTTTGCCACTTAGGAACTTTGGGGTTGGATTGTTTTCTTTTTCTAGAAGCTTGAGGTTCAACCTTAGGTTGTTTATTTGAGGTTGCTGTTTTTCTAATATGGGAATTCACCTCTATAAATTTCCCTCATAAGACTGCTTTTATTGCACCTCATAAATTTCAGTATGTTGTATTGGCATTATTATTTAATTGTAGAAACTGGCTAATTTCTTGTTTAATTTCATCTGTTACTGATTGGTTGTTCAGGAGGGTACTATTTAATTTCCATTTATTTATGAAGTTCTTGTGATTTCTTTTGCCCTTGGTTTCCAATTTCATTGCACTATAGTCTGATAATATTCACGGAATAATTTCAATTCATGGGCATTTACTCGAGCATGTATTAAGAGCTATTTTGTGGTCTATTTTGCAGAAAATTCCCTGTGAAGCTGAGAAGGATGTATATTCTAATGTTCTCATGTGGAACACTCTGTAGACATCTACTAAGTTCATTTGTTCAAAAGTTTTGTTCAGTTTTGATATTTTGTTGTTGTATTTTTTGTCTAGTTGATCTGTCTATTTGTGACAGTGTGGTATTTAGGTCCTCCATTATAATTGCATTAGTGCGTATTTGATTTTTCATGTCTATTAATATTTGTTTCATATAGTTGGATGCACTGGTAATCGGTGCACATATATTTATGATTGTTATCTGTTCCTCTTGGATTGTTCCCTTTGCAAGAATGTAGAAGCCTTCGTTGTTTCTCTTAATCAGTCTTGACTTGAAGACTACTTTGCAAATAGAAAATACCTACTTTTGCTTTTTCCTGGGTTCCCTTCACCTGCAGTATTGTTTTCCATCTTTTGACTTTCATTCTATGATTTTTCTAAATAAAATTTTTAATTAAATGTATTTCTGGTGTGCAGCATATTGTTGGATCTTGCTTCTTGATCCATTCTGTCAGTCTGCTTCTTCTAATTGGCGAATTGATACTATTAACACTGATGGTTATAAGTGATATATATATGTAGATAGATAGATATATAGATACAGATATATAGATATAGATATCCTTGTCATGCTATTTTCCTGTTGTTATTTCCCTTTTTCCACCCTCTGTTTACTTGCTTTGCTTAGTAGATTCATTCTGTTGGGGTTTATGAAGTTATAGTCCTTTTTTCTCTTTCTAAAATGTCCTCAGAATATTTTGGAGTGCTGATTTGGTGGTCATGAATTTCCTGAGGTGTTCTTTGTCATGGAAGTATCTCATTTTTTTAATCAATTTTAAAAGATAGTTTTGTGGGGTACATCAATCTGTATGGAGATTGTTTTCTTTCAGGACTCGAAATACTTTACTCTAAGATCTCTTTGACTTGAGGATTTGTGTTGAGAAGTCTGCTGTGATCCTGATGGGTTTTCCTTTGTAGGTGATTTGTTTCTTTTCTCTAGCATCTTTTAATATTCTTTTCTTCTGTTGAATTTCTGAAATCTTGCCTATTATATGCTTTGCTGTGGAATTCTTTTTTATTACAGATAATTGGAGTTCTATATGCCTCACTTATCAGTATGTCTAATTGTTTTTCCCTGCATGGGAAGTTTTATGTCATTACTTCTGTGAATTTTTTTTGTTATTGCACTACCTTCTACTTTTTAATTGACTCTGGTCAATCCTATGTTATTCTTTTTTCCTTCATCTATGAGTTGATGGATTGATTTTTTGTGGCCCCTTGCTATTTTTAGGAAATCTTTGTTTTCATCATCACTAACCACAATCCTGTTTTCTATATCTGATATTCTGTCCTCACCTTGGTTCATTCAGCTGTGTATACTTCCAATGGAAATTTTAATCTTTTATCTGTTTAAATCTGTTTCATTGATTCCATTTTGCCCTGTGTTGAGCACCCATGGTTTATATCATTTTCCTAAGCTCCTCTATATTTTTATCTGCATCTTATCTTGATTCACTAAGCATGTCTTTCTTTGTTGTCACCATCTCTGTAGTTATCCGAGAAATTATTTCTGATTGTTTTCCAGAGCCTTGTTCATCTGCTTTGTTACTCCAACTGTTACCACTTCAGAGTCCACTTCAGAGTGCTTTTGGATTTTTCTACCTCCTTGCCTCCTGAGTTTGATTTTGGTGAACTGGAAGTCTGGAGTTGACTCATGTTTAAGTGTCTTCTAATTTTCTATTTTCATTTACTTTAATTCTTTGGTTGATGCTTGCAAATTGCACATGACAAGTAGAATTCATTCTGGTATTTAGAACTTCTAACAAATGTCTACTTCTCAAAGTTGTCTTCCAGGTATAGTTAGATTTTTGGTTTTGAGTCTGTTGCAATATCCTACCTCTTCTATTTATTGGGAATATATTGCTGCTTCCTTTGCCTAGCCGCTTCTTCTTTGGCACCTGTGTATGACTGTTAGGCAATCTGTCTTTGTATACTATGAAGAACAACTGGCTAGAACAATTATGTGAGTTTGGCTAAAGCAGTACAATCAGCAATAATAATATAACATCAACACAGACTAGAAAACAATCTTTGGTAACTATTAATTCACCATCTTTAACCTTGTGAACTAGATTTGTGGTTATATAACAAAATCTAAAATGAGCCAGAAAATTGTATACAATAAATAAGCACTCAATATGGCAATTTTACCTTCATAGGAGAAAATTTAAAAGGGGTCATGGAAAATAGAAAAATTGAAGAATAGAAATAAATTAGAAGCAAGGCTGGAGGACAAAGGAAGATTACACAGACTTTGGGAAACTGATGAAGAAGACAGGAGGGAAAGAAGGAAGAAATAAAAACAAGAATAGAACAAAGCAACAGTAACAATTAAAAAAAACTAGAAACCATGTTCACACATATAAAAAGAAGAAGAAGCTGTCAAGAAAAACAAAACAAAAACAAGAAAAGACAGGAAAAAAATATCCATTTCAAGGTGTATCTCTGCATCATTTATAGAGTACTTGGACAGACAGAGTCCAGATCTGAGTTAATTAAGCCCAACGAGGGCTGGGGGTTTAGCTCAGTGGCACACACGCCTGACTGGCAGGCTTGAGGTCATGAGTTCCATCCCTGGTACAAAAAAATGTTAAACCCAACAAGCCAGCTGTACCTTTATGATGGGGCAGTGGATAATCCCAGCAAGCCTGAACCTTTAGTCCCAATGAAGTTTGGGCTTGTTTGTGGTTGTGACCTGAAACTCAATGTATTTATCCTGTAACACTCCATGTGCCTCCTGCCTGCTTGAACATGGGTCCCTGTCAGCTTGAACTCAGCTTTCTGACCTCCTGCTGACTTGAACTCAGCAGGCTCACCCTGACACTGGTATTGACCTGCAGCTGTTCTGAATTTTGGGCTCAGTTGATCCCTCTCTAAGATGGCTACTGGGAAATTGCTCTCCCTCAGAGGATGACTCAATCTGAATAACTCACCAGCCACTGCAGTCTATTGTGTCCACTATTCTGTTCCACTGAAGTGTTTCTCCATGAAGACCTCTGTGGTTTCTCCTAGTCATCATGTATCTGAAGGTTCTAGGTACCCCTCCCACACACTGACTCCAAGCTCAAGGAAAAAAGCACCACCAGCAACCTCCTTGTTTGTTGAAGTCTCTGTCTTCACCCTTTCCATGGGGTTAAATTCTTGCTTCAGATCCTTCCTGGATTCTGGAAGCTCACCTCATTTTATTTCTCTCTCTGGTATATTCCTGTGTTTGGACATTAAATCTCAAGAGATGCTGTTTCTCTTTCTCTCACCACTTTGCTACCTTCCCAGAAGTCTGGGGTCATAGCCTACAAGTCTCTGTTTTGCAAATACAACATTTTATTTGGAATTTCTAATTTGCTCCTATGTACAATTCCTGCACTATTCCACTTGTGCTATGAGTATATGTAACATCAACTGGAAACTGGTACACCTATAGTTGAGTGTCACATTCCAATTAGTTTAGGAGATGAGATGAGCAAGTCTGTTTACAACATAATTCCTTTTATTACTATATGAATAAAGACCTGATGGCAGAGTTCCAGGGAAAATGTCTAAATTGAAAGTATTGTAAGTCTTCATATGTACAAGGACATAACTTTTTATGCCATATTTGTCCTGTCACTTTTCAAAAGTCTTTCACATTCCTGCGATCACCATGAGAAATCCCTGCTAAACACAGTAGATCTATGAATGCTTTCAGTTCAGCTAGAGAAGTGTTATAATAAACACAGTTTTTCACATATGGCTATTGCTGCAGACAAAATGTTCTACTTGCATTTGAGCCTCTTTTTTTCAGAGCACTTTGTTTGTTACAATTTGCAACACTGAATAGCAGTGCCAGAATTCTGTCTAGTGCCTTTTACCCCTGTCAAGACCCTCGCTGTATTTTTGGACTAGTTCTAATATTGGATCATTCTATTTGATTGTGTAGCCATTTTGCAACATTTCCAAATATATACTCACATTGCTGTCTTCTTCATTTGAATCAAGGAGCTATGCAGTTCCTGTATCTGTATCTGATGATTCTTGCTCCATTTTGCTGTCAACTTTATCTCACATGACCAGCATCCAAGTCATCATTTTCATCATCATCAGCAGCAGCAGCATCATCATCATTGTACAACCACACCACTCTTCCATTATGAAACCATGTATTTTACCATGATGAATCATCTCCATCATCCATGCATGAGTAATCTGATGATTCACTTTAGACTTCCTCCAAAAGTTGCATATCTGGTTTTTCATGTGCTGTTATACTGAATAGGGCTACTTCTGCCAGAAAAATCAAAAGAAAACTTTTATAAACAAATCTTGGAGTGGTGTGGGTCTCCTGGACCCTTTCTGATGCTCAGGAAAATGTGTGCAAAACGAAGTTACACAGAATATAAAGAGGGTAAAAATCCCATTTTTTTCACTTGCTGTTCAGCATACCAAGTAGGTAAACATGTAGATTGCTTTCTGTATTCCTCAGGTGAAGGTACCAGAATGCACAGATAGGTATTATGCTGAAGTACAAATTCACAGTAGAAAATGAAGGAATGGGCCCACTGGGCCCAGTCTTATGTTCCTTGGGTAATAGCCTCTGCCAAGACCTTTCTTCCACCACAGTCTCATTTGACTTTCACAATAGTTCTATGGAACAGAAAGAGTAATATTATTTTTATCCTCTCATTCTCCCATCCATTTATTTAATACATTTGTTGCATAATAATTATTATACATAAAGCACTATAAACACTGATCAATTATAAATATAACTGTATATCCCCAGGTGCTTTTTATTTACTCACATGTGCATGCATGTGCACACATATACACACAAAGAAATGAACAAGTCCTGATTGGATGACTGATATTCAGCTGTGAAAAGAGGAAAATAAGTTTAGATTCTAAGGAGAGCAGCTTTGAATTTTACTGGGACTGAGTAAGGAACTTTGTCTAAGTTTAGGGCCTGGCATATGACAAGATATCAATGAATAGTAGAGCATTGATAAATGGATGGACACTTACTAAGTTGGATCATCTGTAAAATTAAATGATGATATTTTCATTCCAAGGTATTTATGAAGTTTGATTAAATTATGAATCATTATACTTGCAAAGTGTGTTTCTAAATCACAAGCCAACAATTACAGCTGGCTTGTACCAGAGTGTTATCAGCGTGGATTGTATATTGTATGTATTTTTAAAGTATGCAGTTATGGCTGGGTGACTGACACAGGGAGATCACTGAGGGTTTAAGGCCATCCTGGCCTATATAGTGATTTCCTGGCCAGCCTCAACTGCGTACTGAGACCCTGTCTCATACAAACAAACAAGCAAACACACCACAAAGTAGACACTAAGTTTATTAAAGGATTAAATGTGGAGAGGAATTAAGGATGATTTAGGATTTTTGTTTTAAATGGTAAAAGGAAGTGGTTGCCATCAATTGAGATCAGGAAAACTATGCATATAATATGTTTGTAGAGGTACAATTAAAAGTTCAGTTTGAGGTAGGTAATATTTGTTTATTAGGATACACGCAGAGGTGCTGAAGTGGAAGGTGACTACATGAACCTGGCAATGGAACGAAGTTTGAGATATAATTTGGTCATGAGTACCATGGAAAAATCAAATGAAATGTGGACAGCCATTTTCTTTGTTTACCAGGGGATCACAGGTGATATTTTCAGTCATTTCAATGACATGATTGGGAAAGAACTAGACTGAAGTGGGTTATGGAATAAATTCGCATCAAGAAGCCATAATAGCAAATATGTATTAGTCATTTCAGTACATTGGTATTGGAGAGGAAGAGCAAAAGAGAAAGGAGTTGAGGGCAGGGTATAAATGTTTTAATAAGTCATGGTTGTGATGCTGTTGATCATTCCAAACCTCTTAATGCTACCGTTCTCCATTAGTTTCTGCAAAATATGTCTCCAGCTGTTCCTTCTTTGGCTCTTTTCCCTCTACCTGTACCTGTCTGCAATATTCCTCTTTGGACTTTGTTCACCCACCTGGCAAAGACAGCTATAAAACCCTAGCATGGCATTCAAGATTTCCCAAGTTCTGGCTCTGCTTTATTAGTGCAAGTTTCTTCCTCCCACACTGTGTCTCTCATAAAACCTAAGTTCTTAAAACCATGAGGCATTTTCCTGTCCCTGAACTTCTCACTTCTCTCCATGCTTGTAAACCTGTTCTTCACTTTGCCCATAAGCTCCACCTACTCATCCTATTCATGGGTAGAAATTTTCCTTGTTGTCCAAAATTTTTTCTAAATGGTACTTTTTCCAGGCAACCTTAATTGCCCCTTTTAGGAATTAGAGTATGTTCTCTATGTTTTTCTAATAGTAGTTACTATTTTCAACTTGCCCTAAAATGAAAGAAATAGCTTTATTATAGATATTGATATTAAATGTCCAAGATGATTTTGGATTAGCTCTTAGTAAGAAAGTTTTGGAGGTAATTTGTGAAACATTTAGTTGTTGAATGATTCTTTTATGGTAACAGTTATCCTGCATGTGGCCAATTCTGACAGCTTCCACTCACCAATTCACTATGTCATTTAGCTATCTGCAGCCTTTAGATACTCCTTCCACTCATGCCACTGGACTAGGAATGAGGAATTGAGGTTTTGGGTCTTAATTCTTTGGCTAATCACTTTTATGGTACCAGTATCAAAACATAAATATAACCTGAGTGTCAACTTACCTTATTCAAAATGAGTATCACAGAAATACAATAAAATACTTTCAAAACCAGTGATTATTTAGACTGTATTGATGTAATGCTCTCTAGAGACTCTTGCTGGTGTTCCCACATCAACAGCTCTCACCTCCCTGATTCAACATGATTTTGGGCAAACTTCTATCATTGCATTCATCACACAGTATCACCTAAGCTTCTACCATAAGTCAACATCTCTCACCTCCCTGATTCAACATCGTTTTGTGCAAGCTTCTAACATTGCATTCATCACACAGTATCACCCAGGCTTCTACCATAAGTTAACATCAAAAGTGGTTTAGTGTCATGTTAATAGTGCAATTTGGATTTAAGTAGATCTAAGTTCAAATTCTAACTTTGCTATTTTTTAGTTGTGTAACTTGGGTTAATGTTATTTAATATCTTTGATCCTTACCTTCGTGATCTAGAAAATGGGAACTTTATTAGGAAAAAGTAAAATGATAAAAATCTAAAACATCTGACATATTGCTGAATATATACCACAATACTTAGTAAATGTATGTTGATTCTATTTCATTAAATTGGTCTGGTTCGTAAGGCATTCCTTCTGCTTCTAATGCTGTGAACTCTTGGAGGAGAGGGAATTCAAATTTAGATGATTTTATTTTTATAATATAGAAAGGTTGGGTTATAGTTCTAACCTGCTGTGAGCCTCAATAGTGGGCTGATTGTGTGAAGTACTAGCATGCTTTCATATTTAAATACAGCAAATTGGATTAGAACACAAACAGCAATGGGAATTCCCAGAGTAATATTTTTCAATGTAAACGATTATCCCTATCAGCCATGGTATAGACATGGCAAAACTTCTGTATTTATATTTTTCCTTAAAAACAAAATAATTTCACAAACTGTTTTATTGTATTTCTCCCAATGGCCAAATTAAATGGTCTAGCACTTAGAGATGCTTTATTTTAAAAAGTTTAGAATTTGGTACCATTTTCTTTGTAAGAGCCTATAGTTATTATTTTCTTACAGAAATTTAAAACAGTTTTAATTTTTATACGAACTGTTTTTACTAATCATTATTTCAGAGATTTCAAATCAGTCTCTAGTTACTTTCAGGCATGTAACTATCTAATATAATGTCTGTCGACTATGGGAGAAGTGGACAAGGTGAAGTTTGAATGTTGGAAAGTTCTTTGTTTAAATTCTGGCTCTAGCTAAGTAAGATCCTAAGTCTCTTTGAGTACATTCCACACCTGGGGATAATGAGACTTAGTTTTTAGGGTAATTGTGTCAAATGAGTTGAAGCAAATGATATGTCTGGTGTCTGCTATCTTGGTCCATTTTCTGCTGCTATAACAGAATACTACTGACTAGAGAAAAATACTACAGAGTAGATAAATTGTAAACAGTAGAGGTTAATTTGGTTCATGGTTCTGGAGGCTGGAAAGTCCAAAAGTATGGTGTCAGCATTTGGTGAAGGCCTCCATTTTGTATTAGTCTAGGACAGAGAGTTCAATGGCAAGCAAGCACCTGAGAAAGAATAAATCATATTTTCATCTTTTTATTAGGAGCCCACACCTACAGTAGAAGCATTCATCCATTTATGAGGGTGATTGCAGCATAATCACATTTTAAAGGTCTCAGTTCTAAAAACTATGGAATTTGAAGGAAGAATTCAAATCATAGTCCCTACTAAATGTTTCTTTTAAAATCACCTACACTTACATTTTCAATGAGATAGGACTCTCCTACTTGCTAAAACAGGTTGTTGTTGTTGTTGTTGTTGTTAGTGTGTTTTCTGGGAGTTTGCCTTTAAATAATCATTATAACCTAATGAGAGATCATATGAAATTTTTAACTTGAAATGTTATTTTTAATTGCTTTGGAAAAAATATTTCTTTGTAGTTTTTGAATATGCCCTTTGTCACAATTACTGCAAATTTACCTGGTTAAAACTGACATGTTTACTCTAGAAAGTCTGAAAAATACAGAAAAGCTTATAGGAAAAAAAGAAAAATCCTGTGGTCTTATAATTCAATGACAATGTTTAACATGATGGTTTATTCCACTTATTTTTGGTATATGCATATGACAAGAGCTAGGTTGCAGTTTTATCGTGCTGCATGTTTGGATGTGTATCTTTCAATTTATAAAGTTAAGATCCTAGAGAGATTCTAGTGTTTTTTCCTTTTTAAAACAGTTTTTGATGTAGTATGTCAAATATCTTCATATTATTATACTTTTTAAAATGCAATTTTGATAGCAGCACAGTATTTCATCATGTATCGTAACAATTTTTTTTAAAGAATTTAAGAACTTCAGCTGGGCCTTAATGTTGCACATATGTGATTCCTGCTATTCCAAAGTCTAAAATAGGAAGATAGCAAGTTCAAGGCCAGTCTGGGGAACTTAGGAAGACTTAGTCTCAAAAAAGTTGCTAGAGATGTATATTAGTGATAGTACACTTACCCAGCATGCTAGGGATTTGGATTCAATATCCAGTATGAGAAATAATATAGAACAACAACAAAAAAACTCCTGTTCTTTTAAATCCATTTCTCTTCTCTTTAAAGAGATGCTCTCATGTTATTATTTCAAAAGTGAACATATTTGCATGTGAATTTCTGTACAATTATAATTGTTTCCTTCAAATAAATACTCAACATTACAGATTCAAAGGAATTGGACAGCCATGTTTTCAAATTGCCTTTTAAAAAGGAGGTCAATGTGTAGTCTTATTGAACTGTGTAGAAGATTGCTCAATTCCCAATACCCTTGTCATACTGAGAATTATATGCTTAATATTTGCCAATTTGATGGAGAATTATGGTATTTTACAGTTTTGTTTCATTAATTTAAATACTCATGGGTTTAAACACGCTTTAATATGTTTATGATATTTTATCTTCTCTTTAATGAAGTAGCTAAGTAAATCTTTTACTCACTTTACTAAGATATGTTCACTTTTTTAATAATAATTCATGAGATTAGTGTATTAGACACATAACACAATACATAATATTGGAATAAAAAACATTTGCCATATGAAGTCTCTTATTGTCTTCTAACTGTAAAATAGATGTTTCCAGTAAAGTTGAACTTGGTCAGTTTTTAAGATCCATTCTAATCCCAAGTCGTATGACTGTGACTTGTAATCACTGTGATTCTCTTACTTCATTAATGAAGATGTAATGAGTTCCACTCAAAAGTGTTACCCAAACACTTAAGATTCCCTTTATTTTTCTGAGTCTTGGATCAAGCAAGTTGAAAGATGGAAAATTGTCATTATTTCCTTCTCAAAATCTACATGTTCCTTCTTTTTAGCATAAAATACAGTTAAGTCATTATTATACTTTAAGAGGGAAGGGATATTTTGAGTGCACAGTTCACCTCAAATCTTTCTTTAGTAGCTGAACTTCTTGAAAGACTTTTCTATAATTCCATTTTTATTTTAAATTTTTAAATGACTCATGAATACCACCATCATGGATGCAAAAAACCAGGCCCATCCATGATAGACTGCATGGTACCTCCCAGACTCATATAGAAAGCCCTTTTCTGACCTTGTCATGGTCCAGGAAGTTTATATTTGTAATTCCATGGAAAAGTTATTGGAATTCCAATAAGTTAATTCCAATCTTCCACTTTCAGTGCACTCCATGGCAAAAATAAAGACACTAGGGCCTATTTGTAGTTGTGGGGAACCCAGGTGGTCTTAAGTCCAGTGAGAATGATGGCTAACCAGAACAAAGGCCTCACCCAGGCCATGAAGAGGGGAGTGGCTTGGGGATGAGTGACTGTGGGAATGGCAGGAAGTACATGAGTGCTGGGAACTGGGTTAGGTAGAAGCCCTGAAATCAACTCTGTAATAGGTAGAGAGAGCGATATCCTGAAAGAGTAATCTGCATGTCATAGATTGGGGCAGTATGCAGTGTTTTGGGGTCAGTGCTTAAGTTTTGATGTGTAACTTTCAAGCCCTGAGAAGTCATAGCCTCTTTGCTCGAGACTCATTCTCAGCTGACAGCATGGCATCTCTCAGCCTAGCTCACATATACTCCTTGGGAGCTGTAGGTGGGGCATCACTAACCTGTTTCATTTCTTTAAAGACTGCACATTGACACTTAAGCTGGACTCATTTGCATTGCTTTAAGCCAGCTGAGGGGATAAGGAAATGTCCTAGCCAACTCTGTATGTATGGACACATGGAGGTAGGGCCAAATGCTCTTCTCTCGAGGAGAGCCATCCTGGTGCTCCTCCACAACTCAAACAAGCTGGACCATGCAGGATCCTGTCTACCCCCGCCCCCACTGATTAAGCAAGGAGACTCATAGCAGACCATGTGACCTCCCCCAACCTTAATACAAGAGTGGGGCCATCCATCAATTCTAAGAGAGTTCTGTATTGTCCTTTCTCATGGCATAGGGCAGCAGAGGTAAGAACTAACCAACCAACCAGCTCCTGGACAAGGACAATGTCCAAGAGGAGAAGAGAGCAATCAGATTCCCAACTGTAAAAATGAAATTACTTTTCTCTCTTTTTCTTTCCTTTCAACATTTGTCTCTTCTTTATCTTTCTTTTATTTCTTCTATTTTTCTATCTTTTTTCTTCTTTTTCTGTTCATCTTTTTTTTGTTTGTTTCTTCTTTCCTTTGTTCTCTAACACTATTAATCTGCTTTTACTCCTCAGTAGGAGCTCCATCTCAGTTTTCTCTCCTCCTTATATCCCATTGACTAATTTTTAAATTTTGCTTTTTTAATTTTATGGTTTCCTACTCTCCTCTATCATTATTAGTATAACTTCTAAGATTTATGAATTTCTAGATAGCTAAATCTTAATATCTATCTAATATCTTAATATCTTTATATGACTGCTTTTGAATATTGTTGTATTTTTAGTAGAAGTAAAGATGTTCCATTTAGTAGATATTTACTATAGGTCAGTATTTGGTTTGATTAGTGTTCATAATATAATTACATAGATCTCTTTTCTACGGTGTGGTACAATATTGATACTTAGGGTTTGTCAATATTCATGTTGTATTTGATGCTATAATTGATGCTAATTTTATTGCTATAGCCAAGATGGTATAGATGTTCCTATTAACATTTTTTCTTGGGATGCCAATGTCAAGATTATCTTGGCATCATTAACAATATTCTGGCCCATTCCTTGAGAAATGGGATCTAGGCCAAATACACTGAAAGCCCTCATCCCACATATACAGAGTTCAGAGGTGAAGGCCAGTAGTTAGCCATAAGCAGAGGACACTACTGAAAGTCAGACATCAACTAAAGAGGTCTCTGTACTGGAAACAAGCACACAGACACAAACACACACACCAAATCAAATCAGTTTAAAAAAAATAAAATCATGAAATGACAAGCCAACAAAATGCCTGAAAAACTACCAGTTCCCCAAAACTTATCCACGGGGCAGTAAAGAGAAGGAAATCAAAAGCCACACATGCAAGTTGTTCAAAATCATATCAGGGGAGATAACAAAACTGATTAATAAAGCATTTGGCAATCTCAAAGAAGATATAAGTAAGTATATACTAGGCCAAATAAACACAATGATCAGTGAGTCTACAAAAGACACTAATAAAAAGCTACCAGAGATAAAAACAAAAACAAAAACAATCCAAATAATGAATGACCAACATAGATAAGAATTAGAGCCCATAGAAAGCCTCCAAGTACAAATTCAGGAGATTGCATTTCTATTGA
>RJWM01013862.1:0-52143 GCA_004363535.1 Dasyprocta punctata
TCAAACTCACAACACTCCTCCTACCTTAGCCTCCCGAGTGCTGGGATTAAAGGTGTGTGCCACCATGCCCAGCTCATTGTTGTAAACTTTTAACTTCTATGTGTCAGTATGTCGATAGTTCAGCTAATGTGAGAGTGAAAGAAAATGAGTGATACAAATTTTCCCAAGGAGTACACAGAGTGTACTTTGTAAATTCATTGTCTCCAGAGAGCCACTCTTGTATGAGAGTGAGTATATAGGATTAGCATTGTAATGTCTCTTTAAGTAACATTGGTCAAATAACACTATGATTGAAAATTTACATAAATTTTGTTTATACTACACTAAGAATGCAAAAAAATGAAACAGCTGGTCCATTTTCCCAAGGAGCTCCATTGACTGGGGCAAATGTTTGCCTACTGTGACATGTTTTAGCAAAGATTTAATAGGCTAATGTTAAGGAAGCACAGATAACAGATACTGACGGTCTATTTTTAATAGATACTCCCTACTTCTATCTATAGAATTTGTACAGCATCACATATTTGGTTAGTGTTTAAGGAGAGGAGAGAACCTTTTATGATCTCCAGTTTAAATGGTTTTTACAGGTTCTTTATTCTTATTTTGCATGCTGAAACAATATGGTTATTGGAAATACTTTATTTGGAATTGGAACACATATATTTGTATCCAGGATTTCTTTCTTATTAATTGAATGTAAGAGTGACTTGAATGATACTGTGTAGTTTTGTCATCTCTAAAAGGGAATAAAGTGCAATAATAAAGAAAATACTACTACTGTTACTACCAGTACTACTATTACTACTACTACTACTGTCACTAATATTTCTTGAATACTTATAATGTGACAGATCCTGCTGCAAATGTTTATAGTTATTATAATTTATTATCATCATCATTTGAAGGAAATACTATTACTATACTAGATTTGCAGATAAGAAACTTGAGTACAAGAAAAGTTAAGTAGGTTATAGAACATTAAGGTAGTTTTGCTGCTTCTCTTCACTACCATGTAGTGCCTACTATAAGGTGATGAATCTGACTTAAAGGCTTATAATGATACTCAACTGAGATATATGTGAATATTTTGCAAACTAGAAACTTTGCAAACATGTGCATACAGATTTTAATGGGAAGTTTAATAACACCTAACATTTGCATACAATTGTTAAATTTGCATCATATGTAATTTAGTAATAGAATAAGGTGTGCCAACTAGCATTTTGATGTTTAGAATACCAAGGGAATTTCTAGGAACAGAATTTGAAAGATAGAACTACTATGCAAAATTAGCATAAATAGCCTGAGTACTTTATATAATTCCCTTTGCCATACAGCAGACTTCAGTGGAATGAGGTTTATCCAGAATTCATATAGGTTTCTTCAGATTGGCAGACTTTACTTCTCTCCAATTCCCACTGATATGATAGTAAGGACATATAAAAGGGAATACATCTGTAGCAGAATTAAAAGGAGGAAAAAGGGTGAGGGGATGACCCAAGATTTTGACAAACATCTGAAATATTGAAAACATAAGGGGTTATTTTCACAAATGAAATAGTGGTAAATGATCCAGCTCATAACTCAGAAGAAACCACAAGGAAAAAAAAGGCAGTTGAACAGCCTCTGAAGTAGAGAAATTCTGAACTAGAAGTTACCAGGTACAAAGAAGTGGAGTGGGAAATGAGGTGGGACTCAGAATAATGGATGGAAATGCTGTGTCATGAACAGATACAACTGGGATGTAATGAATAGCCACCCCACATTCTTTTTTTATTTAAAAGAGGAAAAAAGACACAGAAAAGGAAAAAAAGCAAAAGAGACAAACGACAACAACAACAAATACAAAACAATAATATAGGCTTTCAAAACAAGATAATAGGAATTTGACAATTGTTGTTATAATCCTTATTGTTATCTTCAAAAAGTGTTGCTTAGATTACCAGATACAGACATGCAAAATTGATCTAATCATTTGAGTATTAACTGTTCTTTTCCAAGAACTAATAGAATTAGTAGTATAGTCATCTTAGCTATCTTGCGTATGTATGTGTATGTGTGTGTGTGTGTGTATATATATATATATATATATACATATATATACAAAAAACTTATCTTTTTCCTTTTCCCTTCTTTCTTTCCTCCTTCCCCCTATCCCAGTTACTTTTCCCCTTTGAGCAGTTTCTTACCCTTACACAATATTTATTGTACAGTTTGGATCTTATTTGCTCTTTCAGTTTCTTGCACTGGGGAGACAATATGGTATTTACAAATGTGAGTTTGATTTATTTCACGTATGAGTATGGTCCCAAGTTGTGTTGATTTACTTGTGGAAGCCTAGATGCAGTCATTCTTTCTGGCTCAGTAGTAATCCATTGTATAAAAATACCACATATTTTTTTATCCATTCCTCATTTGAAGAGCATTTGGTTTGTTTCCAAGCTTTGGCTATTACAAATTGTGCTGCTATAAACATGGATGAACATATATAACTGCGGTACGATGTTTTAAACTCTTCTGGGAAAATATTCTGAAGTGGTATAGCTGGGTCAAATGGTACCTCTAATCCTAGGTTTTGGAAGAACCTCCACAGTGATTTCCACAATGGTCGCACCAGCCTACAATCCCACCAACAGTGCAAAAGAGTTCCTTTTTCCCCACAGCCCCCAGCATTTGTTATTGATTGATTTCTAGATCTTGGCCATTCTTTCTGCAGTGAGATGGAATTTCAGTGTTGTATTAATTTGCATTTCTCTAATGACCAATGATGCTGAACATTTTTTCATTTATTATTTGCCATTTATATTTCTTCATGTGAGGAGTGCATATTCTTCTCAGATGCCCATTTTTGGATTGAGTCTTTGAATTTCAGGGGTCTGATTTTGTTAAATTATTTATATGCTCTAGATAGAAGCTTTTTTCTGAGGGAGAGTTGACTAAGATTCTTTTTGAACAAGGAATATCTGTCAATTTTCTGAAATCCTCTTTGATTTCTTTTTTCAGAGTACTGTAATTTTCAATGTATAGATCTTTAACTGCCTTTGTTACATTGATTCCTAAGTATTTCAGTTTTTTGGGTACTATTGTGAAGGATGTGGTTTCCCTTATTTCTCTCTCAATGGGTTTGTAGTTGTGCATGATATTGATTTTTGAGTGCTGATTTTGTATCCAGCTACATTACTGAATTTGTTTATTGCACATAGAAGTCTTTCAATGGAGTTTTGGCGATCTTCTATGTATAGTACATGTCATGTGCAAATAACAATAATTTAAATTCTTCCTTTCCTATCCATACTACTTTTATTTCTCACTTTTGTCTGATTTCTCCGGCTAATGTTTCCAGAACTATATTGAATAGGAGTGGTGATAATGGACATCCTTGTCTTGTTCCTGATTTTAGGTTAAAAGTTTGCAGCTTTTGTCCATTTAGAAAGATGTTCGCTGTTGGTTTATTGTATATGACTTTTATTGGATTGAGGTAAAGACCATATATTCCAATTTTCCATAGGGTTTTTATAATGAATGAGTGTTCGATCTTGTCAAAAGCTTTTTCTGAATCTATTGAGATTATCATGTGATTCTTGTCTTTGGCTATGTTGATGTGCTGTATTACGTTTATTGATTTCTGTATGTTGAACCACTTCTGCATTCCTGGGATGAATCCCATTTGATCATACCGTATAATCTTCTTGATGATTTGCTTCACTCAGCTTGCCAGAATTTTATCGAGCATTTTTACATCTATGTTCATTAGGCAGATTGCCCTGTAATTCTCTTTTTCAGTTGGGTCTTTCTCTGGTTTTGGTATTGGGGTAAATACTTGTTACCAGAACTGAGTTAGGGAGACCTGCTTCCCTTTAAATGTCATTGAAGAGTTTGAGGAGTGTTGACATTAAGTCTTCCCTAAATTTCTTGTGGAATTCAACAGTGAATCCATCAGGACCTGGGCTTTTCTTTGTTGGTAAGGTTCTAATTACATTTTCAATTTCATTAACTGCATTTGGGTTATTCAGCAGTTTTATATCTTCTTGGTCCAGTTTTGGTAATTCATAGGTTTCTAGGAATCTGTACATTTCTTCTGTATTATTGAACCTATGAGAGTAAAGGTTTTCAAAGTAGGTATTGATGATCTTCTGTATTTCCACAGAGTCTGTAGTGATTTCACCTTTCTCATTTTTTATTGCACGGATTTGAGTTTTTTCTTTCCTTTTTTTGGTAAGGTTGGCTAGAGATTTATCAAATCTATTTATTCTTTCAAAGAACCAAACTTTTCAATTCATTAATTCTTTTCATTGTTTTGTTAATTTCAATTGCCTTGATTTCTTCTCTGATCGTTATAATTTCTTCCCTTCTTTAGGCTTTGGGCTTGAGTTGCTCTTCTCTTTCTAGAAGTTCAAAGTACAGCATTAGGTTGTTTACTTGTGTTTGCTCCATTTTCCTGATTTGAGAATTTACCACTATAAATTTCCCACCAAAGTCTGCTTTCATTGTTTCACACAGGTTGCAGCAAGCTGTATTTGCATTTTAGCTTAATTTTAGATATTGTTTAATATTTTGTTTAATTTCTTCTATGACCCATTCGTTGTTTAGGAGAGTGTTAATGGGGTTCTTGTGGGATTTTTTTAGTCATCAATTTCCAATTTTGTTGTGCTATGGTCAAATAATGTGCATGGGATTATTTCAATTCTTTTGCATTTACTTAAGCATGTTCTGTGGGCTGCTGTATTGTCTATTTTAGAAAATGGCCCATGTGAAACCATGAAGAATGTGTATTCTGATATTGTTGGGTGGAATACCCTGTACACATCTACAAGGTCCATTTGTTCACAAGTTTGATTCATTTCAGTTATTTCTTTGATGATTTTTTGTTTGGTTGATCTGTCTCTGTGACAATGGTGTGTTAAGGTCCCTCACTATAACTGTATTATTACTTATTTGAATTTTCATGTCTATTAAGATTACATAGTTGAGTGCTCCTATATTTGGTGCATATATATTTATGATTGTAATCTCTTTCTCTTGACGTTTTCCCCTAACAAGCATGTAATGACCTCTTTATCTCTTTTGATCATTCTTGGTATGAAGTTCACATTGTCTACAAACAGAATGGCCACCTCCGCTTTTTTCTGGATTCCTGTCATATGGAATATTGTTTCCCAGCCATTGACTTTTAGTCTATGAGTTTTCTTTTGAGTTAAATGTGTTTCTTGTATACAGCATATTGTTGGATTTTGTTTCTTAAGTCATCCTGCCAGTCTGTTTCTTTTTATTAGTGATTTGAGGCCATTTACATTGATGGATATAACTGATACGTGCTGACTTATCTTTGGCATATTATGTTTCTGTTGTTGATTCTCAACTTTTTTCTCTCTGTTTAATTGTTTGTCTTGCTTGGCAGTTTCCTTCAGATGTTGTTCTTGGAATTGTAGTCATCTTTATCTCTTTCTGGAGTATCTTTCAGTGCTCTTTAGAGTGTTGGTTTGATGGTCAGGAATTTCTTCATTTGTTCTTATCATGGAAGTATATTATTTATTCAATTTTCAAAGATAGTTTTGCAGGGTACATCAATCTAGGTTGCAAGTTGTTTTCTTTTAGGACTTGAAATACTTCACTTCAAACTCTTCTTTACTTGCAAGTCTGTGTTGACAACTCTGCCATGATTCTGATAGATTTTGCTTCATACATGATCTGTTTCTTTTCTCTAACAGGTTTAATATTCTGTTCTTGTGCTGAATTTCTGGGATCTTAATTACAATATGTCTGGGTGAAGATTTATTTTGGTTACAGCTCATTGGGGTTCTATATGTTTCACTTATCTGGGTATCAGATTCTTTTTCCATGCTTGGAACATTTTCTGCTATTGTTTCTGTAAATAGTCTTTGTACATCATGTGTATTGACTCGTGCTTTTTCGTTGACACTTATTAATCTTGTATAGTTTCTCTTTGCATCATCTTGCAGCTGTTGAATTGTTTCCTGTTTCCTTGTTATTTTTTTATTATTTAAGAGGAAAAAGAGACACATATAAGAAAGACAAAAAGCAAAAGAGACAAACAACTAGAGTGAATGCACAACAGTAACATTACAGGTTTACAAAACAGGATGATAGAAACTTGACAATGGTTGCAATATTGCATATCATTATCTTCAAAATGGTTGTTTGCATTAACAGATATAGACATGTAAAATTGATCTAATCATATGAGTATTAACTGATCTTTCTCAATATCAAATGCATTCAGCATTGTGTTCGTTTTAGTTATCTTACATATACATATATACAGATTTATAACTTTTCCTTTTCCCTTCCCTCTTTCCCCTTTTTCCCTTCCCAATTACTTTTCCTCTTCAAGCTGTTTTTTACCCTTACATACTGTTTATTATAGATTTTGGATCATATACACTTTTTCAGTTTCTTACACTAGGGAGACAATACGGTATTTACACATGTGAGTTTGATTTATCTCGCTTATGAGTATGGTCTCAAGTCGTGTCCATTTACTTATCAAAGTCTCAATGCAATCATTCTTAACAGCTGAGTAGTACGCCATTGTATAAAAATACCACATCTTTTTTATCCAGTCTTTGATTGATGGGCACTTGGGTTGTTTCCAAGATCTGGCTATTACAAATTGGGTTGCTGTAAACATGGGTGCACAGATATCACTGTGGTATGATGTTTTCAGTTCTTCTGGGAAAATGCCCAGAAGTAGGATAGCTGAGTTGAATGGGATCTCTAACCCTAGCTTCTTGAGGAATCTCCACACTGATTTCCACAGTGGTTGCACCAGTCTACACTCGCACCAACAGTGGAGAGGACTTCCTTTTTCCCCGCATCCCTCCAGCATTTGTTGTTGGTTGATTTTTTAATCTTGGCCATTCTTTCTGGAGTGAGATGGAATCTCAGTGTTGTTTTAATTTGCATTTCCTGAATGACTACTGATGCTGAACCTTTTTTTCATACATTTATTTGCCATTTGTATTTCTTTCTCTGAGAAGTGTTTATTCATCTCAGATGCCCATTTTTGGATCTGGTCCTTGAATTTTAGGGGCCTGATTTCTTTTAATTCTTTATATGTTTTAGATAGAAGTCTTTTGTCTGATGGACAATTGACTAAGATATTTTCCCAGTTCATGGGTTTTATTTTCACTCTGTTGGAGATTTCCTTTGACATGCAAAAACTTTTTAGTAAGACAAGATCCCAGTTGTTGATTCTGGGGAGTGTTTCCCATGCAATTTGATTTTTGTTCATGAACTCTCTGCCTACTCCTATGTCATCAACATTTTTACCTACCCTGTCTTCTAGTAAGTTTAGTGTCTCTGTTTTAATATTCAGATCTTTGATCCATTTTGACTTTATTTTAGTGCATGGTGTAGGCATGGATCTAGTTTTAGTTTACCGCATATAGAAAGCCAGTTTTTCCAGCACCATTTGTTAAAGAGGCTATCTTTCTTCCAATGTAAATGTTTGGTCCCTTTGTCAAAGATGAGGTGGCTAAGTGTGTTTGTAGTTGTGACTGTATCTTCTAATCCATTCCATGGATTCTTAGGTCTGCTTTGATTCCAGTACCATGCTGATTTTATCACAGTGGCTTTGTAGTATAGTTTCAAGTCGGGGATTGTGATGCCTCCTGCCTTCCCTTTGTTGCCCAGAATTGCCTTTGCTATTCTAGTTCTTTTCTGGTTCCAGATGAATTTCAGGAAAGCTTTCTCTAGCTCTGTGAGGTAGGCAAGTGGTATTTTGATTGGAATTGCATTAAATCTGTATAATAATTTTGGGAGAATGGCCATTTTCATGATGTTTGTCCTTCTTCTCCATGAACAGGGAATATCTTTCCATTTTCTGAAATCTTCTTCAATTTCCTTCTTCCTTGTTATTTTTAAGAGATCTTTTCTTTTCTGATCATTAGCTTCCATCATGTCTTCGAGGTCTGAGAGTCTATCTTTAGCTTCATTCAAGTGGTTTTTGCAGCTTTCAATGGAATTTCTAATTTCCTGAATATCCCTTAGAATCTGTTTCATTGATTCAAATTCTGTCATATGTTGTTCCCTCAAGGTTTCCATCATTTTCTTATTCTCCACTATTTTTTAATCTACATCTTCTTTAGATACACTCAACATTTCTTTCATAATGTTTGCCAATTCTTTTCTTACCTGAGAGATTATTTCTGGTCTGTTTTTTTCTATAGCTTCATTGAGTTGTTTCTTTGCTTCAATTGCTATAATTTCAGAAAGTTCAGTTGTATGATTTCCAATGTTTTCCATTTTAGTGTCTCCTGGTTTTGCTCTCAGTGGGTTGGAGGACTGAGGCTGCATCTTGTTCTTCCATTTTGTCATTTTTCTCTGAGACTTGTGTGGCTGGCCAGGCATCGTCCTGATGGATTGCACTGCAATGCTGGGCTGAGCTGAGCTTTGATTCTCCAATACCCATGTGGCTAGCCACAGTGCACCACCTAACTATGGTGCCAGAGCCTTGTGCTGTGTTGGGCAGAGTTTGCAATCTCCAGGACCCATCAGTTAGGCTGGTTGCTCCCTGATGGACAGCTCTGGGGCTCTGGGTTGGGCAGGGCTCAGTACCTCTGGGACTTGTGTGGCTGGTCAGGCATTCCCCTGATGGATTGCACTGGGATTCTGGGCTGGGCAGAGTTGAGATCATCTGGGATCCATGCAGCTAGCAGGAACACAGCCTTGTAGTATGGCACCAGAGCCTTGCACCTCTCTGGGTGGAGTTCAGAACCTCAGGGACCCAGGCAGGTAGCTGAGAGGCACCTCTGGGGTGTGGCACCAGGACCTTGTGCCTGACCGGGTGGAGTTTGGACCCTTCGGGACCCACACGGCTAGCCAGGATGCACCCTCTAACTATGGCACCTGTACTTTGTCCCTGTCTGGGCAGAGTTCAAAACCTCCAGACAGCATAACTAGCCAGGACCCACCTCCAGAGTATGGTGCCAGGACTTTGCTCCTGGCTGAGCAGAATTTGAAACCTCTGGGACCTGCAGAGCTATTTGGGATGCACCCCTGAACTATGGTACTTGGCCACCCCTACATTCTTATGAGGAGAGATTGCTTCTGCTTTCAGACAGGAGAATGACTGTACAAAGTTCTACAGTCCTGTCATGTTTCTTGGGTGCCCCATAGTTAATGCACCATGTTTTGACAATAGGGAACATGTTCAAGTTGCCTCACTTATTTCTCTCCTTTCACTCTTCAAAGTGAAGCTTCTCCATAGATGATATGCTTTCTCTCTCAGGCAGAGAAAAAGACTGACACAACATTAGGGAAAATCAATACTAACTACTGTTTCAAAAACCAACCTGTCCCTACATTTCTAAGTTCAAATGAACAATCTAGGATTACATGGCATTTGAGGAAACCAATATGTAATAATTTCAAAAAAAACCACAGAGGAAAAACAGACAACTTGGGGAATGGAAGATAAGCTGAAAACAAATCTATTTAAAATCCTGAGAGTCACAACTAATCACTTTGCTTCAGGTTCATCTTCCTACAGTTAACATTGTGGACAGGGACACAGGACTGAGTTCTCTATCTGCTGTGACCCTTCCTTTTCATTGCCTGGGGCTTCATACTGGACCTGGACCTATGGCTTCCTCTCTCTTTTGACTTGTACCTCACAGACCTGCAGCAAACCACATAGTTTCCAACTGAATATGTGAACTAAAGTGTCACTGGAAGGCTGTCAGTCAAGGAAGGACGTTTTTTTTTCTGACTCACCTTCTCTTTTCCATACCCATTCCCTTAAGTTTTCTGTTCCCAATATAACAATTTATTGATGATCCAAGGATGACAACTCCACTCCCTTTTTAGGGTATGTTTAAGCCTCTTCTTCAAAAATAAAAACAAGCAGAAAAAAGATTCGGATCTTCTCTCTCAGATCTTCCTCAGTGTCTTCAAATGTGATCCAGGGGTTGACAAATTATGGCCCAGAGGCATAGGAGCACAGTCAAATCATTTCTTTTGCCCACTATTAACAAAGGCAGAGTGCAGTAGTTAAAATAGATTGTGTGTCTCACAGGCCCGAAAATATTTATTGTCTGGCTCCTTAAGCAAAAATTTTCTCATGGTTGTGTGAATCAAAATGAAAAATATCTGACATAAAATGACAGTGGTGGTTATGTTGACTGGAGCTCTTTGTTACAGATAATATATTTTTACTTTAGCAAGTCTCCTGTTAACTTACATCCAAAGAAGTGATTTCAGCCAAAGAGCACAAAGAGTGGAAGGAATGTGCAGGAAATGGTGTCATTCAAAACATCCTGCAATGACTGGTAGATAAGTTTCTGCTTCCTTATATGGTATTGAATGGAATTGATGAGGTGTTCTCAAAGTGTGATCTCCAACCTATCAGAATGTTAAGAATGCAAGTTCTCAGACCCCATCCAGGCCTACTGAACCAGAATCTCTGGGGGTGAGGGTAGCAATCTGTGTATAAGCAATTTTCAGTGACCTTTCAGACTTTGCACTTGAAATTAACGGTGACAGACCTGCCACTAGCCTTTGACCGTTGTGTTTAACTGTAGATATTATGAAATATTAATTCTCATTTTATGAAGAAATGCAAAATTGGAATTGAAGCTCAGACATTACCTGGTAAATCCCTGCCAGTGACTGATGCAAGATATGACCTCAGAACTATGTCTTCAGATTCTGCTCTGTTACAACATGTGCTTTCCTAGAATGAGAATAATGGAAGATTCCCCAATGTCTTATCAGTTGCACCTGTTAAAGCTACTTCTGCTGCACTGTTCTGTATTTTTCTGGCTGGGTTTGAACTTCCTGGATCTCTGACTGAACACAGAGCTACTGCAAAGTCCATTGTCTGGCAATAATCATAAAGGGGAATGTGCTGCTCATAGGTCCACATGTATACAACATAGTGTTTATCACCTCATGGAGGGAATGACATTACTTTTCCCATACTCTGGACATCAGTGAGCATAAAAACCTGGGGAAAATAACTTCTTTGCACTATAGTTTTAAGGTATTTATTCGGACCATAGATTTTCAATGTCCACACTCAGTTCCCCCAGAGAGTGATGATCAGAATTCCTGTAAGGATGGGGAGTGTGGTTTAGCAAAACAATTTAAAAACTTCATTGTTTCTATTTTTCGTCTAAAATAAATTACTAGAATTATCCCTAAAAATAATTTTCTCAGACATATGTAAATGGTATACTATGAAAGCATGTAGCTAGCAAGAATTTTAAACTAAACCTTATAGAAGCACTGTACTTGCTTGTAAACTCCTAGAAGATACTCTAGATTCTGCCCCCCATATCTCAATGACTGACACAGTACCTTAAACACAAGATGCTCAGGATATGTTCATAGAATGGAAGAATGAAAACTCTGTCAAGAAGAATTATCACAGTGATGCTGAAACTAAATTTTTAAGCACAGGATGTCTCTTTATAAGGCTATTTTAAGCCAGGCATGGTGAAGCACACATGTAATCCCACTACTCAGGAGGCTGAGGCAGGAAGATTGCTGTGAATTCGATGCCAGTCTGGGCTACATAGTGAGTTCAGGCCAGTCTGAACTATATAGTGAGGTCATGTCTCAAAAGATCAAAAAATAAATAAAAAATAAAAACAAATGAAGACTATTTCAACACATGTTTTGGTTGCTTTTCTCCATTACTGAGACAAAGACCCAACATCCAATATAAAGGGAGAAAGGGTTTATTTAGCTCACAATTTGTGGAGGTTTCAGTCCATAATCAGCTGGGTCCAAGGCAGAGTGGCACGTGGCAGAAGGCAACAGTTCATGGCAGCAGAAAGCAGCAAAAACAACAAAAGGAAAAGGGGAAGACTCTTTCTATCCCTTATATTGCATGTAGGTTACCCACCCTAGGGTGGATGCAGCACTCCCACACATAATCCCAGCATTGGACCATGAATCAGTCACAAATTCTAGAAGCCCACCTGCATGATTGCATGAAGCTTTGGAGCGACATTCAAACAAAAGCCATAACAATATATCAAGGTCCTAGACCACCACTATCAGTATTAGTAAATAAGTAAGCTAAAGGAGTCAAGTAAAATGAGATCCTCACAAATATTTGAGCAACTATTGCATACCTAAATAAGAACAGAGTGTTATGAAAGGAATGTGCAAAGAAGAAAGTCTTAAAAATTAAAAATAAAATTTATTTAACAAAATTAATAAGAGATGCAAAAAATGTAAAATAAATTTAACCACAGTTCTAATCAGAGTTTGAGCAAGATAGAATAATAAATAGAGGGAAGGAAATACCAAAGAAATAATAGGGAAAAATTCCATAATTTCATAAACACACATTTTCAATTTTAAAGAACCCAACAAATGTGTAGTCAGCATAGTGGCACATACCAGTTATCTCAGGACTCTGGGAGACTGAGGCAGGAAGACTGAAGTTTAAACTCATCCCGGGTAATACATCGATTTAGTGAGACCCTGTCTCAAAAATTTAAAATAAAAGGAGATGGAGGTTAGTTAAAGGGCCTTGGGTTCATCTCCCAGCACTGAAAACAAAAAGACGTATATTGATATATCCAGCATAATAAACATGGAAAATTCCTCTTTTAATCATGTAACTAAATTTCACAATGCAGATGAAGGCATGTTGCATAAAGTTTCTAGAGGTTGGAAAGAAACTGTGAAATGGGAAAAGAAAATGAAAATACCCACATTACAAATACCAGTTACTAGAAGACAGTGGGGGCAATCTCTCAAAATTTTAAAGGAACGTTTCTCAACATAATATTCTATAGCAAGGAAAATTATTTAACTGGTCTGGAAACCAAAGAAAGATATTTTCAGAAAGATAATTTCAGCCAGGTGTGGGGACACATGCCTATAAACCCAACACTCGGGAAGCTGAGGCAGGAAGATCTTAGTAAGTTTGAGACCAGCATGGTCTAAAAAGTGACCTAAGGGTCAGTTTGAACTGCATAATGAGACCCTGTCTCAAAAAAGAAAAAAAAAGAAGATATTTTGAAAGACAAGGGTTTAGTAAAAACACAGATTTCTGAAATAAGAAAAAAAACTAACTTGATAATGTGGTTTAGCAAAACTAAAAATAGAATAAATCCACCAATGAGAAAAATGAGAAAGACTCGAGAGCCAAGAAATCTGACAATGAAAAGAAATTCCAGGTTGATAATTCTATAGCAAGACTGTAAGGCAACAGGCCAGTGCTAAATACAAACACTGAGGGTAGCATGAAGAATTTCCTTAATCATTTTGATTTAATGTGTGATTTTGGAGTGAATGATTTTGATAATTAGGTGAAAACGTATGCTTCATTTACAAGCAGAGAAAAAATGATGGACTTGAAAAAAGACCAGTATGGAAAAAATGATCATACAGGACGTGGTCAAAATAGGAAAAAGTAAAATAAAATGTGATGTAATGCTTACCAAGTAAGGCAGAGAAGGCCACAAGGACAGAGGATTTGAGGGCTTTTATTGGGGAGTGGGGAGCCCTCAAACATCTTGGTGTTTAGTAGAGAACTGGGGAGCTGTGAAACTGTTCTAATGAGTGCCAAGGCATTGTCTCTTGTATATGATATGAGGAACTAATATTCACTAGGTAGAAATAGATTGTTACTAGTTATACTTCATAAAGAATGACATTTTTAAAGTGACATTTAATAAAATGTATTTACTAGTAAAGCCACTTTGAAAATAATTTAGTCTTAGATGACACAAAAGAAATGGTAAGATCATGCATTGATGAAAAGTTATGTTTGTGAATATTTTGTCTTAATGAAGCATGGAAGTATTGAGTACTTTATTTGGAAGATAAAAAGCAGAAAGATGTCTTCATTATATGGTACATGCACATGTGCACACACGTGCTCATGCACACAAGGGTACTAAGGAACAACAATTAAGACTGTGTTTTTAAAACATGACTAGAATCCTGAATGCTTACATGGCTTTTTCATGGGCATCATAGAAAAAGAAATTGAACTCTAGAATATTTAACTCAGTACTTCATCAGAAAAATGGAAACTGTGTTTCAGCTCACCCCAAACCACCCCCTCCATTTCTGTACCTCAGTGGCCTTATTTATCTGCTCTCAGGTGGCCTAGAAGTTTTGTTTCAGAGGATGTCACACAGAACACTCGAAAAGGGATAGAAAGGCTTCAGGTCCTATATTTTGGGAAGTAGGGAGCAATCAAACGCATCCATGTCCATTACCTAATTCTTAACTGTACAGTTCCTCTCCTAGCTGCTTTGTGTATTATACTTCTTGGTCAGTTTGCATGTACAGAAACACTTTGCATCTGTGGAAATAATTGCCCTAATAAACTGCAGTTAATTTTCCATATCTAAAGCTTCCATATCAGAAAATTCAACCAATCAAGGATCTAAAATATTCAGGAAAAAATGGTATCTGTACTTAACATGTACACACTATTTTCCTTGTCACAATTCCCTAAATAAGTGCAAGGTTGCAACTATTTACATAGCATTTGAATTATATTAAGAATTATAAGCAATATATATGTGACATAAAGTATACTGAAAATATATATGCAAATATTTCAACATTTTTTATAAGAGACTAGAACATTCTCAGATTCTGGTATCCTCAGGGAGTACTACAATCAATCTCTTGCTGATACCAAGGGATTGCCATACTAAATCATGAGTTATAAGGTTTTAAGTTTATTTCCCATACTCAAATCTCCACCATATTTATTGAATTTAGAGCCAAGTCTCTGTCTGCATCACTGGTCCTTTGACTTATATGAAAATAGATGATTTTACAATCTTCCAGTTCCATAAGTATGCAGCCATGGACAGCAGTCTTCTGTATCTGGTACTATCCAAGATTATTTTCCTTTGTCCATTTGAATTTTCTCTTGAATTCCTTCTCTAGCATATCCCATCTTTGACGTCATATACTAATTTCAGTATTTATCTTGGATCTGCTTCCTATGTCACTAGAATCTCTAAACTCAATGCCTTCCGAATTTCTATTTTTTTGCCCCGCAGCTTAGTATAGTTCAGGTTGGTGGTTCCTTTAAGAAACACAACCCCAGCTTTGCACCATTTAGCTGCCCCAGGGGTACAAACCAAACACGAAGTTGATGTCCCTCTGAAAATTCAGTTTGTGGTTGGTACTTGAACAAATCAGAGTTAGCTCATATGGAGGAGCCTGCAATAGCCTGGACTTTAGAAATCCAGGCCCGCTGAGAATCCCCAGAGAGTCACAGGTCTACCCACACATTATTGCATTCCCTGAAAGGCAAACTCTGCCCTACTTATTCTATGACTCACTCAGTGCCTGTTCCCTTCTGGAATTAACCCAAGGAAAAGAGTCCTCTCAGCAAAATAAAGTTTGCCTGCTTCCTTGTGTGTGGCCTGCTTATTTCATTTTTGGAGCTTTGTTTCAGAAGCACAGAGCAGCCCGAGGGCCCTTTTTCTCCATTTTATTTTGTATATATTCTTAAAATTGTATCTTGGCTAGAACTACTCTTTTTCCCTTGGTAGCTTTATAACTCACGAGGTGAACAATGATACCCTGAAAGATCAACAGGAATACCCTCAGGGTAACTAAAACAAGTATCACATATAATAAACTTGCTTCCCAGAACTGGAAAAGAAGCCTCAGGAAGGACAAGTATTCTGTCTTGGTTGTGAGCAAATGGAAGCAAGATGGACATAAATATCAATATTTTAGGATAAACTCAGAGCAAAGTTTAGCTCCAATAATTCCTTGAAGGTGGAGGAAAAGGCATTTTTGCAAAATATCCTGGGTTTAGGAATGAGATAACAGGAAGTATATGTCCTTATTCCTCTTCATGCCCCACTATCCTAACCCTGATACTAGTTCCACGCCAAATTATAAATATTTGATTTTTCAGTCTTAGCCCATTTGTGCCTGAGGCAATCTGAGGCAGAAAGCTTAATGCATTAAACTTTATTGGAAAGAACACATCCAATAAAACAGGAATGAAAGGGAAAGGTTTATCATAGTAGGGAAAGCAGATGACAAATATTAGAGGATATGTTTTTAAGCTAGCTATGTGTTGTGCCTTGTATTTAGATGTCCCTCCAAAGCCTCATGCACTCGTAGGTGAGACTTTTGGAAGGTCGCTAGATCTTGGATGTGTGATGCTGGGTTAAGGTAGGCACTGCTGGAATTAAGGATGTGTGGTGACTAAATTGATTTAGCATAGTTCTGGGCGTGGGTAATGGAAGCCCCACTCTGGGTGAACATAGAACCAATTAATAGGTTTGTAACCTGGCTGGAACATAAAGGGACAGAAAGAAGGGAGATTGCTTGCTGCTTTGCTGCCTGCCTGCCCTGCTAGGACTGCTTCCCCTCTGTCATACCCCTCTGCCAGGTTGCCCTACCATGGAGCCAGATGATTATGGACTATAACCTCTACAAACTGAGCTACAATAGGCCTTTCTTCCTTTAATTTGTGAGTGTCAGGTATTTTGTCACAGCAATGAAAAATTAATTGAGACACCATGGCTTTGTAAATAGTAGAGGCAAAGGCTGGATCTTAAGACATATGTTCAGAAAATCTGTGTGAACTATTACATCTTGAAATAGTGTATCATGGCAGAAGATAGAAGAATTTATCCTCTCGCGCCCATCTGTCTACTATCCTTCATTAGTCAAGTTCCCTTCGTGAAGTATTAATTTCCTGCAGTAGGTGATGTAGTGTACAGAACCCAGGTACTCATTGCTCTGGTTGTCAGGAATGTTGGGTGCTGATGGCTCAAATGATCCTTCTCATGGGATTTCCCTAGGCCAAATGTCAATAAGCACTTGTTTCTCTTGGCAAAGGGCCACGTAATGTCTATGTTATGCTTTACAGGTAATTTAGTCACTGTTACAGCTACTCAAGTCTAACATTATAACATGAAAGCAACCAAAGGCAATACAAAAATGAATAAGTGTGCTTGTGTTCTAATAAAATTCTACTCACAGGAAGAGACAGCTGGTGGGATATGGCCCACAGGCCATACTTTGCCAACCACTGTCCTAGGCTAATGGGAGTTTCTTTGTGTAAGGATAGCCCCCTCCCCAGGTTTATCTTGCATCCAATTACTGATTGATGTGAGGATGAAAAAAAAAGGCCCACTTCATTGGTTAATGCAAGACATCACTAAAGGATCATCCCAGCTCTAGAGCTTCCTGTGGCTAAGGTCTTTATTATGAGCATGTTGAAGTTCAAATTTTGCCTATGCTCAATCTGGCAGTTCACCTCCCTTTACTCCATATTGGCACTGTTTGGTGGAATTACCTAATATACTTGTACATGCAAATCTTTTCCTCAAAATCAGCTTCCTCCAGAACCCAAAATAAAACACCCTACGACATAGGGATTACTGTTATCAGCTGTTGGGGAAGCCAGATCTCCACTCCAGCCAGGTTGCAAGTGGTACGGTCTTTCTTTACTAATCTCTAACATTAAACTAGGCAGCAACTGTGACTACCGGTTCCATGGTGACAGGCATGGCTGCATTTCCAAGGTCATTTTAGACTGAAAGCAAGAAAAGGGCAAAGCTCTGCCAGGACACATTATCTGAGTCTAGTGCATAGCATTTCAAAGGGGAGAAACGTATAATTTTCGCTCCTCCACCTTCCTTTGCAATGAAAACCAAAATAGTTGGCTTCATACAACTACTCTTCAAATTTGGATCTTTTCTCTTCTTTGTTTAACTTTACTATTTTCTTCTTTTGTCTTCTTGTTTTTTCCTTTCCCTTCTCTTTCTTTCCTCTTATTCTCCAGCAATATTATGATTTAAATAATAATAGACTTGAAGGAAAAGGGGATAAATTTGCAGAAAATTAAAATGAAATATATCCTTCAATGATAAGTGAAAGAGGTGCTTCTGGCTTCACAGTTTACTAGTTGTTTGATTTTATGAATGTTAGTAATCACAACTCTAACATGGAGAGGGTACTACTGGATTTGCTTGCCCTCATCAGCAAGCACTG
Organism: Dasyprocta punctata; assembly: GCA_004363535.1. Classification (NCBI taxonomy): domain Eukaryota; kingdom Metazoa; phylum Chordata; class Mammalia; order Rodentia; family Dasyproctidae; genus Dasyprocta; species Dasyprocta punctata. Next base: position 17,974 of record RJWM01013862.1, read on the forward strand.
TACCAAAATAAGAGACATATATTGAAGTTATATACATGCACATTTCATGTATACAGCTCCATGTGTTAGACCTAATAAACATAAGAGTGTTTCCATGGGCCATTTTTTTATTAAGATGTCACCCACTGAAATAAAGCACATTCTTGTTGACCTTACAATTCTATCTCTAATGTATATTTGCGTGTCATTAAAACCATCAACAATGAGGTGTCAGAAAGTGCTAGGAATTCTCAATGATATTCATTTGGTACCCTGAGGCTTCTAGAAAAGGCCACTGGACACAGGCGACCTGAGCAACCAAACAGAGTGAGTATTGCTCAATGCATTTTAAGTTTCTCCTGGGGTATACAGCACTAGGCAAGCTCCATATTGAATCCACTGAAAACTGTAGAGCATCCTAGAGGTAGAAGCATATGTCAACTGCTTATTCTTATATATTTCCAGCACAGTACTGAAGTTTCTTGAAGATTATTTTCAGAAGTTGTTTTTATATACCAATTTTGTTAAAGTTCACAATGGTCTTAAATGTTAAAGGCAACTTCAAGAGCCTACTTAAGAAAGGAGAAGAGAATTTAGTTGGGATTGTGAAAAGAGGGTCAGCAACAAGATATTGTATGAAACAGTTATTGTTTATATCTAGATGTCTCCCCAAAGCATGCACTCAGAAGGGGACTTTTGGCGGGTGGCTGTATTACAGAATTTTTATAGCTGACTCGTTGCTTGGAGGTGCGGTTTGGTCCGAGGATACAAGTTACTGGGGGGTTGAACTGGTAGTCTATATCTTCCTTCTGGTTTCCTCCCTTCTCTCTGCTTCCTGGATGCCATGAGTTGAGAAGCCTTCCTTCATCCAGACCCTTCCAACATACCACCAACCATGCAAGGACTAAAACTTTAAAAATCTGAGCCAAAATGAACTTCTCCTCCTTTAAATTGTGAGTGCCACATTGACTAGTATGCACTATTCTCATCAGTCATTAGCATGGGGCGGATCCCAGAGGTTTTATATTTTGTTTTGCTTCCAAACCATTGTAGACATGGACAGAGCAGTCCTGTATTACTAGAGAAGGCTTTTAATACAGGAAAATAGATACTGGCAGTCAAGCCAGGGTTCACTAGAATTAGCAGGGCCTTGCAGAATATGAAAGGGATATCAATAGTATCTGCTACAACTGAACTAATTTGGAACATGTGCTAATTTTTAACTTTTATTAATGAATATTGAGAGATTATTTTTGGTTGTGTATCATCTGTGGTGGGTTGACTCTAAGATGACTCCAAATTATCCCTGCCTCATGATATTCATATCTTTGTGTGATTCTTTTCATTTGAGTGTGGGAGAGACACATGTAGCTTTCTTCCAACCAACAGGATATGGCAAAGATGATGGATCACTTCTATGATTAGCTTACACACAGTTGTGATTTCTATCATCCTAGCAGGTTTTCTCCCTTCCTGGTTTTGACACAGTTAAACCACCAAGTTCAGGAGAAACCACATAGCAAGGAAGTAAGAGTGGCATCTTGCCGACTTTCCTCAAGGAAATGAATCCTGACACAGTCACATGTGCTTGGAAGCTGATGCATTCACATTCAAGACTCAGATGATACACTAGCCCTGGCTAACAGCCATGCCCGCACACATTGGATCAAGCTAAGTCATTCTGGATTTCTGGCCTGCAGAAACTATGAAATAGTAAGTATGTGTAGTTTTAGACTACTGTTAGTGATAGTTTTATCACACATTAATAGATAACTAATATAGCATCTTAGGAAGGCAAGGAAGGAAAGGGAAGAGATCACACCTAAAAAGGTTAGCTTAGGGACAAAGTGAGCCTGTGGTGAGTGTTAGGAAGTATGAATATAAAGTAAAAAGAACTTGAATGATGGAGCAGGTTGAAGATAAGGTAAAGGCACATGATTCCATTGAGCAATCAGAAGGGTCCTGAAATAACACTGCCAAGTAGGAAAGAAACATTTTTAGGAGACTGCAATTGGAAATGCTCAATGACAAAAGTGTTCAATGAAAATCTGTGATACATGTGTTTGGCTAGAACTTACTAGATGATAAAGAAAAAAAATATGTTTATACAAAGCTTTCTACATAATAGGACTTCTACAGATGGCTTTAAATTGCCCAAGTTGTTTGCTGTAAGTGGTCGTATGGCTTCATTAGGGACAAAACCAGGCTTCATTTCAGGGGTTTCCATCTATGATTATTTGGGATTTGAGCCTGTGGGGAGTGTGTGGATGTGTAAGCTGCTATCGCATAGTAGCTGGGAAGCAAGAGTAAAAGAAGGAGACTGTGGTCCCATAATCCTCCTTCGGGACATGTCCACATATCCACATTCCCCTAGGCTCCACCTGTTGAAGTTTCTATCACCTTTCAAAAAAACCATGGGCTAGGTGCCAATAAACACATGAGCTTTGAGGAAACATTTCAGGTCCAAACTATAGCAATACAAGAGTAAGATGATGCATACACTAAAGGTCGAATCTCTGAACAGCAGAAAGGCGCCAAATCATAGCCAGGATCATGAAGGAATATTATTTTGCTAAGATTGATTACGTTTTTCTTTAGCTATATAGTCAAGCTGCAAAGGATATTCAGTGTGTTCAGGAGAGGGAGAGGAAGGGGAATTTCTCAATCTGTAATCTATATTTCTACATGGGAACCGAAGCATTCATTTTTTCCTTCTGTGCCATTCAGAGGTGGTTGGGCATTTCTGAGTTTTAAATTCCAGAAATGTTATTTTGTAGGTAAATAGGAGAATTAAAGTTTGCTACACATGGTTCCCATGATCAATGTATTGCTAGGGAGTGGATGAAGAGGGAGAATTCTAAACCCCAGAAGCTAGTGCTTTATTCTCAACTTTAAGACTGAGGTTGAAAAACCTGTATATAAAATACTTTTAAAGATTATAGCATTGATTCTGTATTTGAAAGCACTGTTGTGGGCCTTCTGGAATCATAAAAAATAGCTGAAAAAAGACCTTAGCAAGCATTTGAAACACAAAACTAGCACCATGGAAACAGTTTAGGATAGAATAATTGGTGGGGAAATCATCCCCAGAGCAATTGATTTTTCAGTGCATTCAACAATCCTGTAATAGTACACCCATCAACTTAAGGGGGAAAACACGCACTACCATATAAATCTCTGAATGTGCTTTAAAATAGCTGCAATTTCAGAGAAATGAGACCTTATTTAAAAGACGGATTCTTAAAGACATTGCAAGTTTTGAGTAATGTTAATGGGCAGAGGAGGAGCTGGCTACTTCAATAATAGTGCTTTATATTTTTGTGAATATGCTACTCAACAGCCCACATCCCATTTCTTGTTCTTTACAATTTTTGCTGCCCAAGGTGGGGGACAAAGTGAGGTAGGGAACTTCAAAGATTAACACAGATACAAAATCACAATTTGTTCCAAAAAACAGGACCCTTGCTGACAATGTCAGTAGCCAACAGTCGTCTTATCCAACATTTTTTCTAAATTTGAACAATGTTCAAATTTCTTTTAAAGGAGAAAAAAAACCTCAGTTGTTATCTTTACTATTTTATTGTGTTACTTAAATAACTAGGGACAAAGCACTAACTATAACAAGCTGCTAATATAGATTGTCTTATACAAGTATAAATCAAAAATAGGTTTACAAATGAAAAATGAGCAAAACTACAAAGCAACAAGACAGAAATTTATCACATTAATATGACACATAGGGTTGGTGTAATAAAAGCAAACTAGTACAATGTAAACATGCATTTATGCATGCTTATTTTTATACATTACACATGCCTGAGTTGAACACCTGCTATGTCCAGTATCACTTTTCTTGGAACAGCAGGTGTGTCAGGGAGCTATATGAAGTTCCCTGCCTTTCTGGGACTCACATTCTAGGTGGAAAGGATAGATAATAAACCAAATAAATAAGCAAAATATATGGTACGTGTGATGATGACTGCTAAAGAAAGAAAATCTAGAGAAGGGGGGATAAAGAATTTGGGGAAAGGAAAATTGCAATTTATAATGCAAGAAAGGCCTCATGTAGAAAGTGATGTTCACATAAAAACTTAATGAAGGAGTATTTTGGCATTACCGAATGAGAGAGAAGGGAATTTTCCAAACAGAGAGAACAGTGAGTGCAAAGTTTCTGAGGCAGAAAGTCACCCTGTTTCTGAAAGGTTCTGCTCAAAGGCAGGTTCTTTTGAGTGCAGTACACTTTTATAAACATATGCTAATAGTCTGAATTTCAGTTTTTTAACTTTATGATGATGCAAAAGTCCTATTTATTCATCAGAAAATGAAGTTTGCATTTTGAAATTGGGGCTTCTCCTGGGCTAGCTCAGTGATAGTGAACCTAATGGGCCTCATGCTGAATCTGGCTGTTTGTTATCATCAAAAGCTCCAAATGGTTCACCATCATGCTGTATGTGATCTTATTCTTTCTGGTGATTCTGGGCAGCAGTACAGACTGCAGGTCCACTTAGCTCCCACTAGCATGAGGGGAAATGACTGACATTCTACAGTGTACTGTGTGGCTAACCTATACTGATGGTTGTAGGTTTGGGATAAAAAATCCATTTTCTACTGAATATTTTTTCAATTTATAATGGGTTGAGAAATAATCACACCATAAATTGAGGCTTGTGTGAACTATGAAAATTCTGCCCTTACTGTGTTGGCTATTAGGTCATATGTCTTTCTGTGGGAGCCTAACAATATGTTTTATTTATTGCATCCACTTTGTTTTTGAAGATTAAGCAACAATAGGAAAGTGGTATTATTTAATACTGACTTGATAACAAACCTAAATACACACACAGAGGCACTGAAATACAATGAAAGGACTCACATAGATTGTGCTTGATTGAATATATTTATATCATCAAAATTTAAGTATTGAATTAGTAAATTTTCAAAGAATACTTGCAGATGTTCTAGATAAAGTCCATGGATTGCCTGTGGTCTGAGGAAGCAATTTACTAAACAAGGAGAGGCCCCTTTGAAACTGGCCTTTTTACTGACTGATTCAGAGTCATCTGTTTTACTAATGGGTATGGAAATAAAAATTTCTTCACTTTGGCCCACCTGATTTGGGTAAATGTGACTCAACATGTGATTTGGAGAACTGACAGGATACATGATTGTAAAGTACACTTTAAAAAATCATAATTCTGGATTTTGACCCTGACCCAGTAAGGTGGAGGGTCCAGCACCACACTCCAGAAGTGTGCCCTCACTAGCTGCACAGAGGATCGAACTCTACCCAGCCCAGCTCTCAGCACAATCCATTAGGGGAGCACCTGGCCAGCCTTGCAGGACACAGGGATACTAAGCCTAGCCCAGCCCAGAGCCCCAGAGCTGCTCATCAGGGAGCAGCCAGCATAGCTGCAGGGCCTTAGGGAACTTGAGCTCTGCCCATTAGAGCACAAAGCATGTGCGCCATTGTTCAGGAGTAAGGTAGCACTACAGGTCCCAGAGGTTGCAAACCCCGCCCAACCAGAAGCAAGGCTCCAGCACTGTATGCCTGGGACTCACCCAGGCTTACCCCACACTCCAGAGGCTCTGAACTCCTCACAGCCAGATGCAAGATCCTGGTAGTGCCACACTCCGGGGTGCGCTCCGCCTAGCTGCCTGGGTCCCAGAGATTCTGAAACTCTACCCAGCCAGGCTGAAGGTCCATGACATGCCCCAAGGGTGTGTCTCTGCTAGCCACCTGGGTTGTTGGGGTTCTGAATGCTACACAGCTAGATTCTAGGCCCCAGCAACAAGCTCCAGGGGGGCAACCCTGCTAGCTACAGGGAGGATACAAATTTTGTCCAGCCCAGCATCCAAGAGCAACCCAACAAAATACATCAGGGGAGCACATGGTCAGCCTCACAGACCACAGACCACAAGGGTCCACTGCCATAATCTGGGGGTGTGCCCCAGCTAGCTATGGGGATATTGGAGGATTGAAGCTCTACCCAGCACAGTATTCCAGTGCAATTCATCAGGAGGCTGCCTGCCCAGCTACACAGGTCCCAAAGAAAATGACAAAATGAAAGACCAAGAGGCAGTCTCAATCCCCAACCCACTGAGAACAAACCCAAGAGACACTGAAGTGGAAGACACTGGGAATCACACAACTGAACTTTCTAAAATGACAGCAAATGAAGAAAAGAAACAACTCCATGAAGCTATAGGGAAACTCAAATCAGAAATAATGTCTCAGCTAAAAAATGAAATGACAATCATTATGAAATGCTGTGTGTATCTAAAGAAGATCAAGATAAAAAAATAGAAGAACATAAGAAAAAGATGGAAACGTTGAATGAACAATATAAGACACAAATAGAATGCATGAAACAGATTCAAAGGGAAATTCAGGAAATGAAAAATTCCATGGAAAGTTGGCAAAACCACTTGAATGAAGCTGAAGATAGAATCTCAGACCTTGAAGACAGAATGGAAGTTTATGATCATGAAAGAAAAGATCTCTTAAAAATAACAAGGAACCAGGAAACAATTCAGCAACTGAAAGATGATGCCAAGAGAAATAATGTAAGATTAATAGGCATCAATGAAAAAGCAGGAGTCAATACTAATGACCTGTGAAGACTATTTGCAGAAATAATAGTAGAAAATTTTCTAAACAGGGAAAGAGAATCTGGTATATAAGTAAGGGAGGCATACAGAACCCTAATTAACCATAACCAAAATAAATCTTCACCCAGACATATAATAATTAGGATATCAGAAATATGCCACAAGAGCAAAATACTAAAAGCTGTCAGAGAAAAGAAACAGATCACCTATGAAGGAAAGTCTATTGGTAGGAGACACACATCTCATAGAATTCACATATTGATAAGCATCAAGGGATGTGAAATGGAGACATCACACCCACAATCTCACATCCATATTTCTACCAAGTATAAGAAGACACTTGGCATCAGGTTATGATATTACAAAGACAGTATAGTTTAGAGTTAAGGAGGAGAGACTCTGGAGGCAGACTGCCTGTCTTGAAATCCAACTTTCAATACTTCTCATCTCTGAGTTACTGTCTTAGTTATTTGTTTTACTCATTGTTGAGACAAAATACCCAACCCCCAAAGTTAAGGAGGAAAGGTTTATTTAGCTCACAGTTAGTAGAGGTTTCAGTCCATAGTTGGCTGGCTCCAAGGCAGAGTAGCATGGCAGAGGGCATTCCAAAGGAGAAACAGTTCATGGCAGGCAGAAGGCAGCAAAGCAGTGTAGTAGTGATGAAACTGTAAGTGACAAGTAGCAAGTGATGACAGTAGCTCTCTTTCTGCCTTTTATAGTCTCCAGGCTACATGCCATTAGGATGGGTAGCACCCACACACAGGGTGGGCTTTTCCATTATGCATACCAAGAACTATGTCAAAACAATCAGTGAACTAATTTAGTAATCACACACCCTTGATCCCAGCATCACACACTTAACCACAGTACCACATACTCTAGATCCAACAACCTCTGAAAAGCCCCACCTCAAAGCATGAGGCTTTGGGGGGAACTTCTAGACACAAGCCATAACAGCTAATCTTCTATGTGCCTTGGTTTGCTCACTAGTAAAAACAAGTTTGATAATTTTACCTAACTCTAGTGGTTTAGAGAATAAAATGAATTATTATTTGTGGAACACATAGTACTGAGGCTAGCATATAGTAACCAGTATAAAACTAAACAAAATGAATAAATGAATTAGGCTTAACTGAGAAGACAATTTAGTAAGTATTAAGACTTGACAATAGGTATATTCATAAAGGATTTCATTCCTGAAATAATAATAGCAAGAGCTTTTGTTTTCAATTTGTGGGAGATTTGTTATGCAGATGACATTGTTTTTGAGTAGAAAGCAATCAATGCCTCAGACCTATCTGGTATTATTTCCCCCTAAGATGAACCATGAGTTTTATGAAAAAGTAATATATATTCATGAAAATTCAGCAATATTCTGAGAAATCAACAACTGCTTGAAATTCCTGAAATGTTTTTTTTAGTATATCATGAAGGTGTTCAGAATAGGTGGGATTCATAGAATAAAAACTCAGTAGACATTAAGAACAGGAAAGACCCAGATGTCCTTAATTGTTCCAGGAGTGCTTCCTTTACATATTATAAGCATTGTAGTAAATGTTCTGGTGTGATGCTAAGATTCTGTCTTCAGAATTGAAGCACTTATTGCCTTGGGTTTCACAAATGTTGGCAACTAACAGCTTTCAGCGGCTAGCTTTTTCTAGAAATCTCCTTTAGCTAAAGATATCTGCCTCATCCAAAGTCATTCCCTTTTTGCATGATCAATCTGGATGTAAAATCATTCTACCTACTTGCTCCAATTTGGAAAAATCTTTAGAACCTTCACAGGTCTTCAGGCCCTCATAAAATTGCCAAAGGCCTTTGGTGTAATTATTTCTCAATTCAGTGTCTCTCTGCCTAATATTGCTTCCTTCATTCTCCCATACTTATTAATCCTAAAACTACTTCACAATAATCCTTCTGCATATAAATATTTGTCTCAGAATCCAGTTCTTGTGAACTTGACTTGAAACACATACATACTGAATTTGCTCCTCTGCAAAGATATGACAGCTGCAGTGATATGAAACCATAGACATTCGAATATTTCTTTTGTAGAGGGATAGCTTCATGTGCTTGTTGCGTTCCTCTTTAAGGTTTTTTAAATTCCTCAGTAAGGTCATCATCTATTGGTTCCTGGATTGCACCTCATCAAAGCACCTAACCACATTTAGAATTCAAGAATGCAAACAACAAAACAATGGCCAACTCCGGAGTGGAACTAAAGTTCCTGCACATAAATTAATCTTCAATAAATGAATGATTGAAACAGGTACTAGTTGCAATTGTTAAAAATATGAGATAATATGGTATAAGATCATATCATGTAGCACCACCTCCTCAGGAAAAATACCAAGGAGATTATCAGTTTCCAGAAACAGGATGCCAGTGCTATTTAGATGTCTTCAAAGTGCCCATATGATCACTTCAAACTCATTGTTATCACTGAATGTGACAGAATGAATAACCGTGGTAGTGAAGAAAGCTTAAAGAATATATTTTCTTCAAAGATACATGACTAAATACTAAAGTTTTTAGTTTCATCTTCAGTTTAGGGAAAAAGGTATACCTTTATCCTTCATTCCAGATGGTTCAAGATTTTGATTCAGCTGCAATAGGTTTGTTTATCCTTGTGAACTCCGAGGTTCTAACTATACCTTGAAAATATTGTTTCAGAATTCCCAAAGATACGTAATTCTAGCAGCAGTAATGGCCTGAACACTGACACCCAGTATGATAAGTGAGTCATAGCTTAACTTCTCTTGCTATGATTTTTTGTAAAAACACAGCAGCAAACAATATGAATATGTTGGATAAACATGTGCTGAACACTTAAAAGGATAAAGATGCTAGAAGAGTTAATTCTGTAAATTTAATGTAAATTATAGCAGCATGGTATAGTCACAGAAAGGTTATAGCTATTTTGATAAATACTTGATAACTCTAAAATCATTGGTCAAAAACATTACAAAAGAAAATAGATTGAAAGTATTGTTATAAGTCACATATTGCACATAACACAGTCACTTTCATCTTGAATACACAGACACTAATGTGGATTACTGAAAATGCTACATGGTGAAGAGGCACTTTGGTATTGAAGCCAAATCATGTGATCAACTATTATAGCTCCTCAAATCAGTTTAATAGATTTAGATTTTCATATTCTTTTAAAAGTTGTTCAACTCTAGGGATAATCTGCATCTGGCATCTTTAATGAGCTAAGCCCAAATTCGTGTCCTGATCTGTGGCCAGGATGAACAGAAGACTTTCCTGTGTTAAGCTGCTCCAAATAACAAAGGGTCTATATTTGTGGCTTATGCACAATACTTCTTCCACAAAACAAAAATTGTCTCACTTATGATCCCTGATCCCTCACTTCAATAGACTTTAAATTATTGAAAATCATTTCAAATCTTCGTCCAGCATCGGCCTCTTTCACTAAGTAGTTTTCTTGGTCATCAAAAATTAGGAAGTTGCATCCAATCAACCAATAATATTGGATTGGTTTGTTTAGGCCCAATGTCCAAGGCATGCCTTCATATTTTATCTGAGGATGTTCTCTTAAAATACAGTGCTAAAAGAGATGACACAGCACTATGAGGTAAATAGCAATTCCTTTACCAGCTTGATTCTGTTTGTGATATTTAAGTCTCTAAACCAACACTGATTATGTAGAGAATAAAGATGTGGCAGATTGCATTATTTTAAAATGATGTACTCCATGTGCTCTTCTGAAATGTCATTTTGCCAATATATTCTCAGGTGAGGAAATCTGAAGAAATCTATTTTGCTACATTTTAAAAATAGGTAGGTTCTGACTGTTTGGACATTTTAGATTACGACAGAAATGAATGCCACTGCCATTTCTTGGCAAAGTCTTTATTTGGCCTGGCAAATTCTTATTCCTGAATCGTGGATATCAGACACCAGCTTACAAGTATAACTACACTGAAACCACCATACTGTAAGAAGTTCAACTTCCATAAAAGTTAAAATTCCATTTGAAGGGTTGCAGAGAGAGCAAGGATCAAGAAAGTGTAAGACATGTACTTAAGCATAAGACATGTGAAGTCATGCTGGAAATAAGTCTTCCACTCCTATTCATTCCAACTGATGCCACTTGGACTCAGAATGAGTGTTAAATGAACCCTTCTTGTAGTCTCAACTCATAAAATCATGGACAACATCAAATGATTCTTTCAATCCATTAAGTTTTGGGGAAAGCTTGTGATACTGTAATAAGTAACTGAAGTGAAGGAATTTGCTAACAACCTGATGAATTAATCAAATATGCTGGTGTTATGGTTTGGGTCTTAAATGTTCCTCAAATGTTCATATGTGAAATGCTTGGATAAGTGCCTGTGGTCATGTTGGGTGGTAGAATATTTGAGTTGTGGGATCTAGTGAAAAGAAGTTGGGTCTTTGAAAATGTCCCCTTGAAGGGAATATTGGTACAGTGGGCCCTTTCCTCCATTTCTTTGCTTCCTGACTGCCATCAAATGAACAGTCTTCCTCTGCCAAGCACTCCAGTTGCCGTGATGTACTGTGCTACCACAGACTCAAAGCAAGTAGGCCAAGTGACCAATGGATCATATTCTCTGAAGCTGTGAACCAAAATAAACCTTTCCTCTTTTTAACTTGCTTAACTCAGGTATTTATCATAGTGATAGAAAGTTGTTAGTACATGGGGTTAGGTATATTATTGAAATTGATATCATATCATTTGCCTTCAGGTTATGGCTTTGTCACTTATAACCTCAGTGGCAATGAGCGACCTGTGCTTCAATTTGCTCATCTGCAAAGTGGCAATAATAATAACAAATACCTCACAGGATTTTTAATGAGAACTTATTTGAAGAAGCATAATATAGGTTTTAGTCATTATTATGACATGTACCTAAGACTCAATGATGGTGAGCAGTACAGTGCTCTTCTCATCAGCATAGTAGGAGTACTACCTTTGGATTCAGACAGAGAAGAGACTAAATCTTAGATCAACTATGTATGTTTGATACTGGAGTCTCTATGGGACACAATTTTCCTATCTGTGGTATGATGATAGTAATATCTATTTCTCAAAGTTCTTGTGGATGGTAGATGAGATAACCAGGTAAAGTACTGCAGTCAGAGACTGGCAGGTGGTAAACATTCAGTAATTGCTGAAATATTTAGCATCCAGCCTCACTATGTGGTTGAACATAGGATGCATCTCTCTCAGCACAAGAGAAGGAGAGGGTGACTGGTTTTAAACTTATCAACAATATTAAACACTGAATGTACTTAAATTTCACAGTGAAGGCCTAGTTAGGTTTTCTTCAGTATCCTTGAAAGATATTATCTTAGTCTGCTTTCTGTTGCTATCTCTCAGTATGAAAAAGTGAGCAATTTATAAATAATGAAAGTTTATTTGGATCATGGTTTTGAAGGTTGAGAACTTCAAGATTGGGTAGTTGCATCTGGTGAGGTCTTTCATGCTAGTGAGAATGCTGTAAAGCCTCAGGATGGTGCAGGGCATCACATGACAAAGCAGGATATTTTAGTTCGAGTCTGTTTTCCTCTTTTAAAGCCACAATCCTGGAGTAGTAAACAGCAGAGAAAACAGCCTTTGTGAGAGACACCATCTAGACATAGGAATATATCATCTTGAGGAAGACAAAAAGGAGGGAAGTGGGTCCCTTGGACCCAAGAAGAGTCTGAAGTCTGAATCAAAGCCCACAGAGTGAAAAGAAAAACTTCAAGGAAGAAGGTGGTAGCTGGCAGTGCCTTCACCTGGAGGCAGACTCACTGTGTGAGAGGAGCTGTTGGAACCTGAGTACATGCGGTCATGGTATCTATAGTGGCTGGTGACCCCGGGGGCCTCTGTGGAGTGATCTGTCAGTAGAGGGGAGCAGCAGATGTGGAGGACTGTGGGGGCTGGTGGTGAGTGCAGACGACTCAGTCCTCCCGCGGGAGAGAGTGATTGACTGGGAGCAATTTCATAGTCGGGCAGGATAAGCCTGGAGCCAGGAACTGTTGCTGGCTTCCTCCAGCAACTCCTAACTGGGCATAGACCCATGGAAATTGCTTGGACTGTGATAAGCCCAATGAATCTGTTCTCGGGGCAGGCCTGCTAAGGTTGTCTACTACTCCATTGTGGAGCAGCTGCTGGCTTGTGGGGATACAGTGCCACGATATGGGTCCCTATCTCCACAGGCTGTCTACTAGTGAATCCAGAGAGAATCCTGGAAGTGGACTTTTTTTTCTTTTCTTGTTTGTTTATTTAGTTCGTTTTTTATTTTTCCTTCTTTTTTGATTTCTTTCTCTTTTTTTTTGAGTGTGAGTGTGGTTTTGTTCTGTTTTACTTTTTGTCTCTTAGCTCTATTTTCCCTCAGTCTTAGGCATCTGTTTCCCCAAGTTGGTTTGACCCATCTCTACTCTCCAACCTACTTGTAAACTCTTTCACTTTTCCCACTTCTCTGTCTTCTCCTTAATCCATTTTGGGCCCTGACCCTTGAGAACAGAATTAGCATATTGCAGACTTGTGTATTGTATATGATTGTTTTTGCATTCTGTTGTATGGTCACAAATTCATTTTATATGTTTGAGGGTTGCAAATCAGAGGTTGGCTCAGTTTATTGTTTTGTTGGCTGTGTTTGGTGCTGTATGTGCCTCCACAGCCAAAATTAACACGATTGTTCTGGATAGCTGTTGGCCCTGATCGTCCAGTACTGAGGTTGACTGGGGGTCACAGAGAGTGCTGGGGCACGGGGCCAAAGAACCAGGGACTGGTCTAGGGAAGCAATAGCTTCTCATCTGTAACAAACTGAGGAGGTGGGATTTTCCGACAGACTCGGAGCCCAAGAACCAGCTATACCTGGAAGATACCTCAGAGAAGTGATCATCACCTGTATGTCTTTAATAGCACCAATAAAGAAACCCACCATAGGCAACTAACAGGTATCACTCTAGGAACTGAACTAAAAATGAAAAGAAATGAGAAGACACTTAAACAGGACACAACCTCAGACAACCAGTTCACCAAAGGCAAACCCAGGGGGCAATGACACTAGAAAATCTGAAAGTCCCCTACCAGGTCTCTCCAAAGTGGTAGCAAACCAATTGAATGAGGCTCTGGAAAAAGTGAAATCAGAAATAATCTCTCAAATAACCACAGAGATTACCAAGATACACCCCATTCTTAGTGATGTTAGAGCAGACACAGACAAAAAAATAAATGAGCTTAAGCAAATTATTGAAGTACAACATAGGAAACAACTGGATTTCATAAAGCAGATTCAAGCAGATATTCAGGAGAATTAAAACTCCACTGAAAGTATTCAAAGCAGATTAGGTCAATGTGAGGACAGGATCTCAGATATTGAAGACAGGCTTGCAGTTAGTGACCAGGAAAAGAAAGATTTCTCAAAACTAGCAAGGAAATATGATAAATCAATCCAGCAGCTGCTTGATGAGACAATGAAGAATAACTTAAGATTAATTGGAGTCAATGAACAAGCAGGAGATACCACAAATGACACTAAAAACATCCTCACAGACATCATGACAGAAAACTTTCCTGGTAGAGAAAAAGAATTTCACATACAAATAAGTGAGGCATATAGAACTCCAATTAGCAATGATAAAAAAAATTTACTACTAGATATATCATAGTCAAGATTCCAGAAATTCAACATAGGAATAAAATCTTAAAAGCTGTTAGGCAAAATAAACAAATCACTTTCAAAGAAAACCCCTCAGAATTACAGCTGACTTCTCAGCACAAACTATCAAGTCAAGGAGAGCTTGGAGTGAAGTACTCCAAGTTCTAAAGGAAGACAACTTTCAACCCAGATTGAAGTATCCTGCAAAACTATCTTTCAAAATAGATGGAGAAATAAAATACTTTCATGACAAAGAACACCTGAGGAAATTCACGACCACCAAATCAGTGCTCCAAAATGTCCTGAAGGACATTTTAGAAAAAGATAATAAAGACTACAGCTCCATGAACCCCAACAGAAGGAATTTACCTGGAAAGGCAAACAATTAGAGGGAAGGGAAAAAGAAAAAAAAAGGGGAAACCAATAGTAGGAAAATAACATGACAAGCATAAGTCAAAACATATCAATTTTAACCATTAATGCTAATGGTATCGATTCACCAGTCGAAAGACACAGACTGGCAGAATGGATCAAGAAGCAAGATCCAACAGTATGCTATATACAAGAAACACATTTAATTCAAAAAGAAACTCATAGACTGAACGTCAAAGGATGGAAAACAATACTCCATGCAACAGGAATTCAGAAAAAAGCAAGGGTTGATATTCTATTTGCAGATAAAGTCAATTTCAAGCCAAGACTGATTCAGAGAGACAAAGAAGGTCACTGTATCGTGGTAAAGGGAACAATTTAAGAGGAAGAGCTAACAATCATAAATATATATGCAACAAATATTAGTGCACCCAGTTATATAATACAACTATTAATGGACATGAAAAATCAAATAAGCCTTAATACAATTGTATTGGGAGGCCTCAATACCCTGCTGTCACAAAAAGATCAACTAGACAAAAAATCAATAATGAAATATTAGAATTAAATCAAACTTTTGAGCAAATGGACTTAGTAGATGTCCATAGAGTCTTCCACTTCACAACATCAGATTACACATTCTTTTCAGCTGCACATGGGACATTCTCCAAAATAGACCATATACTGGCTCATAGAACATGCTTAAGTAAAGGCAAAGGAATTCAAATCATCCCATGCATACTATCACACCATAGTGCAATGAAATTGGAAATCCATGCAGAAGGAAATCACAAGAACTTCATCAACACATGGAAATTGAATAGCACCCTATGGAACAATCAATGGGTCACAGATGAAATTAAAGAATAAATTAGACTGTTTCTACAGTTGAATGACAATGACAATACAACATACCAGAACTTGTGGGACACAATGAAAGCAGTCTTAAGAGGGAAATTTATAGCAGTAAATACGTATATCAGGAAAACAGAGCAAGCTCATATAAACAACTTCATGTTGAACCTCAAACACCTAGAAAAAGAAGAGCAGGCTGAACCAAAAGCTCATACAAGGGAGGAAATTATAAGGATCAGAGCAGAAATTGACACACTGAAGACTAAAAAAGATAATACAAAGAATCAATGAATTGAAGAGTTGGTTCTTTGAAAGATTAAATAAAATTGATAAACCCTTGGCCAACCTTATCAAAAAAAGGACAGAAAAGATTCAAATCCATGCAATTAGGAATGAAAAGGGTGAAATCACAATAGATCCTGTAGAAATCCAGAAAATCATCTATATCTACTTTGAAAACCTGTATTCTATAAGATGGAAAATATGGAAGAAATGGATAGATTCCTATATACATATGAAGTACCAAAGTCGAATCAAAAAGAAATAAAAATCTTAAACAACCCAATATCAATAAATGAAATTAAAGATGTAATTAAAAACCTATAAACAAAGAAAAGCCCAGGCCCTGATGGATTCACTGCTGAAGTCCACAAGAAATTTAGTGAAGATCTAACACCACCACTTCTAAAACTCTTTAATGAAATTGAAAGGGAAGAAATACTCCCAAATTCATTCCTGGAAGCAAGCATTACTCTGATTCCAAAATCAGAGAAGGACCCAACTAAGAAAGAGAATTATAGACCAATCTCCCTAATAAACATTGGCACAAAAATCCTCAATAAGATCTGGCAAACAGACTGCAGCAAATTGTTAAAAAGTTTGTACACCATGGTCAAGTGAGATTCATCCCAGGGATGCAGGGATGGTTCAACATATGTAAATCCATAAATGTAATATATCATATTAACAGAGCCAAGGATAAAAATCATATGATTATCTCAATAGATGTCAAAAAATCTTTTGACCAAGTCCAACAGTCATTCATGATAAAAATGCTGCAGAAAATTGGAATAGATGGTCACTGTTTCAATCTAATAAAAGCCATCTACAACAAACCAAGAGTCAACATCATACTAAATGGATAAAACCTGAAAGCTTTCACTCTAAAATCAGAACAAGACAAGGAAGTCCACTTATTTAACATAGTCCTGGAAACTTTAGCCAGAGCAATTAGACAAGAGAAAGAAATAAAAGGAATAAAGATAGGAAAGGAAGAAGTTAAACTATCATTACTTGCAGATGACATGATACTCTACTTAGAAGATCCCAAAAACTTTACCAAAAGAATTCTAGATTTAATAAGCAGATTTAGTAATGTAGCTGGTTACCAAGTCAATACTCAAAAATCAATAGCTTCGTTGTACACAAATAACAATCTCACTGATAGAGAAATCAGGGAAATAATACCTTATAAAATAGCATCCAAAGAGGTGAAATACTTAGGAATCAATCTAACTGAAAATGTGAAAGACCTCTATATTGAAAACTATAGTACCCTGAAAAAGGATATTGAAGAGGATATTAGAAAATGGAGAGATATCCCGTGCTCTTGGGTAGGAAGAATCAATATAGTGAAAATGACCATACTTCCAAAACTGTTATATGGATTCAATGCAATTCCAATCAAAATTCCAAGAGCATACCTTATAGAATTAAAGAAAACAATCCTAAAATTCATCTGGAACCAGAAGAAACCTAGAATAGCAAAGGTGATCCTGGACAGCAAAGACAAGACAGGGGGCATCACAATTCCTGACTTGAAATTATACTATAAAGCTACTGTGATAAAAACAGTGTGGTACTGGCAACAAAACAGACTCGAAGATCAACGGGATAGATTAGAAGATGCACAAACAACTGCAGACACACTAAGCAACCTTGTTTTTGACAAAGGTGCCAAACACATTCATTTGAAGGAAGATAGCCTCTCTAATAAATGCTGTTGGAAAAACTGTCTTTCCACATGCCAAAGATTAAAACTGGGCCCATATATTTTACCATGTACTAAGTTAAAATCTAAACAGATTAAAGACCTCATCATTAAAACAGAAACATTAAATATTCTGGAAGATAGAGTAGGTAAAACTCTTAAAGACATTGGTGCAGGCAAAAACTTTATGAATAAAAGTCAGATTGCACAGGAACTATCACAAAGAATCAGCAAATGTGATCTCCTCCTATTGAAAAGCTTTTACACAGCAAGAGAAACCACCAACAGAGTAAAGAGACAACCTACAATGTGGGAGAAAATGTTTGCCAGCTGTCCCTCAGATAAAGGATTACTATTGCAAAAGTATAAAGAACTTAAAAAAAATCAGTCCTCCAAGATTTAAAGACCCAATCCATAATTGAGAATCTGAGATGAATACACACTTTTCACATGAATAAGTGCAAACAGCAAATAAAAATGTTCAACAGCACTGGTCATTTGAGAGATGCAACTTAAAACAACACTGAGATTCCACCTCACCCCAGAAAGAATGGTTAGTATTAAGAAGTCAACCAATAACAAGTGCTGGAGGGGCTGTGGAGAAAAAGGAACACTTCTCCACTTTTGGTGGGAATGCAGGCTGGCACAACCACTGTGGAAGTCAGTGTGGAGATTCCTCAAAAATCTAGGATTGGAGGTCCCATTTGACCCAGCTATTCCCCTTCTGACTATCTTTCCAAAAGAACTAAAAACATCATACCACAGCGATATATGTGCACTTATGTCTACAGCAGTACAGTTCACAAGAGCCAGATTTTGGAAACAACCTAAATGCCCATCGACTGAGGAATGGACAAAAAGATGTGGTACTTCTGCATAATGCAATACTATTCAGCTAAAAAGAACAATAAACTAGACACTTTCATACTTAAATGGCTGCGCCTTGAGAA
This sequence comes from Dasyprocta punctata, assembly GCA_004363535.1. Classification (NCBI taxonomy): domain Eukaryota; kingdom Metazoa; phylum Chordata; class Mammalia; order Rodentia; family Dasyproctidae; genus Dasyprocta; species Dasyprocta punctata. The sequence goes on from RJWM01013862.1 coordinate 36,369, forward strand.
TATACTTATCAGTGAAATAAATAAGTCACACATATGTTAGCATCATTTTGTTGCACTTGTGTGACAAACTGAAAGAAAAACTATGTATATGTTTATGTATATGTATATAAAAATTAGTTAATATAGTTAAAGACAAAGAATTTTGGGTGAGAAGTAGTTTTCACAGGATCATTTTCAGATTTCATTTTTACTGTGAATTGTTCTTTTAAAAATAATGTAGCATTCATAACATTCACATTTCTTGCCAATAGTTTTCTAATGTCCTATACATTCTTTTTGCTATGAAATAAAAATAAATAAATAAATAAAATATACATATATATATATGTAAACTTAAAAGAAAAATAAAGCCACAGTCCCATTTAGTTAAGGCTCGGTCCTACGGCTTCACTTAACCTTACTTATCTCTCAAATGTTCCACTTTCCATTAACATAGTTGTGTAAATTTTCCACCTTTTTAATACCTTACAGTGGAGATTACATTTCAACTTGAGTTATAGTGGGGACATTCAAATTATAGCTGGCAGGTATTTATGAAAGTATCACACTGATTCATAATTTTCTTTTCTTTTAACAGAATATTGTTTTTGTCATACAAAATTATAATATGTGGGTGTTGGGAAGTGGCTAAGGATGAGCAGCATTAATTATTATAATTCAAAGCTATCAATCATGGCACATGTCATTTCCTATGCCCTAAGCAACCAAAGGCATCCAACTAACAAGAACTAAAAGGAGCAGATAAACATAAATGCTAAGCTACAAAGTTCCCAGGAAGTTGTAGCACAATAGGGGCTGTTAGTTCCACCAGTCCACTCTGGCTGATGAGCGTAGTGATGGAGGAGGAATGGGGCAAAAAATAAAATCTCAAGACTGAGACTAAGGTAAACACAACAAAGAATCCAAATACAGACTCTTCTCTCGAGAGTAAAGAAAATGTCATCAAAATAAACGTAAGACAGCCTAGTCATTGATTTTCAGAGACTTGCCTCTGGACAAAAGCCTTAAGAAAACTCAGTGTGATGTCTGCTCATGAGAAAATTATAGCAAAGTCAGAAAAAATAGAGAAGTGGATGAGAATAAATCATCTTTTAAGTGAGCAGAGTCAGGTACCAGGAAGGACAAAATTCCCAGTACCTGTTTTATATTAGCCTGCGAAAATAGCTCATTTTAACCTGTCATGGTACATAAATCACTCACAAGCTTGGTGGAGGCAGGGATTCTGTATCTAACACATTGGATTTACTTGAAAATGGGTCACCATACAACTGTAATGGTGATTGTTTCCCCTGAGGAATATATCAAAAGTATAAAGATGTGGTATATATAAGGGTAAAGAATAAAATTTATTCCTACATGATATTAAAGCACAATCAAATTCTTGGTCAAAAGGGGAAAATGAAGGAAAAATATAATATCATAGTGTAGGGAATTCTAACTAATGGAATGAACCCTGCCTTTTTATTCCTCAAACAGAAATGGTCTAGTGACTTCTACTCTGTTTCAAGATCTCAATAAATCAAACAACAATATGGTATTTATTAAGTGTCTACTGTGTGTCTCACTCAGCAGTTCTTTTATTCAAATGTATGACATCATTTAATCCTTATAGTAACCCAATGATGCAGAAACTATTTTTAACCCTCATTATTTAGATAACTAAACTGAGATAGAGAGATTAACTTACTTGTGCAAAGTCACATAACTACTAAGCAGTCAAGCCAGGATTTGAATTTATCTCCACAAATTCTCTATACTCCTTATATGCTCGAGAAGACTTTCCCAATATGATGACCTAGAACAAGTCCTTCTGTGTCCTCAGATAAATTTTGGTTTTCTATGCTGTAACTATAGAGTTAAGGAATATAGAAAAATAAACGTAAGCCACATTTATGATGTGGACAAGGTAAGGCAAAATGCTTTAGGACTCAAGCACATTTTGTATTGCTTCAACACTCGACTGTTTACCTGCTAGTTGGAGAAAACACACAACATATAGTGCATTGACTGAGAAACCACTAACTGACCTTGGAAGAAAAACAGGCTTCTACAGGAAGTGAGCTAAGTGCCTGTGGCAGGCAGCCTCTAAGAGTGCCCCCAGTGTTCCCTGTCTCCTGGTATCCATGCATCTGAGTAATGTCCTCTTAAGTGTCGGCTGGACATACTGAGTTGATTTTAATTACAGATGCTCCTCTACTTATAATAAAGTTACCTCCCAATAAACCCATTGAAAACTGAAAATATTATAAGTGGAAAATGTACTTAATCCACCTAAACTACTGTCCATCCTAGTCTAACAACATAGCACACTGTAAAGCGCTGGTTGTTTCCCTTCCTGATCATAAGGTTGACAGGTAGCTGCCCTGGCTGCCACTGGCCAGAAGCATTAGTGAGGATCAGAGTGCTGACCCAGGAGAAGATCCAAATTTAACATTCCAAGTGAAGTCTCTATTGGTTGCATGCATATCACCTTTGCATTACCATAAAGTCCAAAATTTGTAAGTAGGGACATCATAAGTCAGGGATCATCATTGGTAAACTATATCAAAAGTCATGGGATGTCCCTTTTGAGATTAAGTTACAAAAAGTCCCATTTATTTTTCTTGCAGAGAGTCTTCACTCTCTAGAAGCCAACTGCCATGTTCAGAACTAACATGTGGATATGTCCTTGTGGCTAGCTAGGAATTGAAGGAAGCCTCTGGACAACACCCAACAAAAATTTGAGACCCTCATTCCTACAGTTTCCAGAAAGCTGAATGTAGCCAATAACCATTCGAGTGAGTTTTGAAGCTGATAGAAGATCCCTGAGGTGAGACTGCACACCCAGATGATATGAAACCTTCATTGTGCCCTGAATCAGAGATTAGCAGCTACTGGGATCCTGATCCGTAGAAACTGGGGAGAGATAAATGTTTGCTGTTTCAAGCCCCAATACTTTAAGGCAATTTCTTATGTGGCCATAGATAGCTAATAGGATGTCTCTCTGTCCTTGTAACAAACAAAGGTGGCAGGGTGGTAGAAGTTTCCATTTAAGAAAGTCCAATTCAAAAAAAAAAAAAAAAACGAAAGAAAGAAAGAAAAGAAAAGAAAAGAAAATCTCACAGGAAATCTCATTGCTAGGGCAATGGTTACTGTTTTTCTTTTATGTCTAATGTAAATACCGACTAATAATCTCAATGCTTATGAGCTCACACATGTGCTTAATTAAAAGAGAAATTAAATATCAAAGGAAGGAGAGACAATGGGCCTCTCACATGACTTTTGCTCCAGGGGTCACACCACAGTGATGGCTTCCACATTCTAGTGGTAGCTTCAGGATTGAGGAGAAAGGATTGTAGGGGAAGTTATTACTTACTCTTTGGCAAGATGGGTGGTCATAAAGGAAAGCTATCTACTTCCCCCCCTTCCACCCAGAGAGTGCATCCCTTTGCTTTTAGATACTTTCAGAAGAAGAAACAGTAATAGGGGAATAAGATAAATGGTTTGCACTTGTTACGTATGTCATTCTTTTAAAAACATTACGAAGACTAATTCACTGGCACCTCACAATGATCCAATCAGATAGGCAGGAGAGGCACTGATTTACATCTGATGTGGTAAAGTGTATTTATGTGATTTGTACTTTGCATTGTAAAAAACATAGCGATAACAGAAGTGACCCTCCTGATTTCACAAAAGCAGTAGGCAGCAGAAGGAGGATGAGAACCAGGTGTTAATTTCTCCAGCTCAGAACCATTTCTCTCCACTGCCTGTCTCTGCTGGTCAGAGTTCCCCCTAGCAAACATTTCTGTTCCACTCTGGAGTACACTCCCATTAATTCAGAGGTGGTGACTCTAAGCCCTCACTGACACTATGAAGCATATGCAGTTGGCCCTCCATATCTACAGGTTCCACATCCAGAGATACAACCCAACAAGGCTTGAAAATATGTAGAAGAAACATGTATAGACCTTTTATTTTTGTCATTATTCCCTAAACAATATACTAGAAAAACTACTTACATAGCATTTGTATTGTATTAGGCATTGTAAGTAACCTAGAGATGATTTAAAGTATAGGGAGGATATGTGTAAGTTCTATGCAGTCATTATACAAGGGACTTCAACATCTGCATATTATAGTATCTCTGAGGGAACCTGGTGAATACCAAGGGACAAATGTGCATCTTTTAAAGGAGTTGTGGGAACCCATCCTTACTTATCTGTCATCACATCCCAGAAGCCACATTTTGAAAATTGAGGTCATTTTTATAATTTGTTCATTCAGTGTCCCTTTTAAAAAACTTAATATGTGCTGTGTTATGCATCATAGGAATTGAGTTAACATTCAGATTCCTAGCCCCATGTTGCAAGGAGAACAAGACAATACAGGACCACAATTTATAGTATTATTTACAATGGTCACCCAAGGAGTCAAATACAAAGGAAGTGCAGGAAATCCGTCCACACACTAAAGACTTATAGAATCCAGCCAAGGGCCTAGATCCCATAGTGATACCCTGCATGAATTCAGCTGGAGGCCTAGAGCCCATGACAATGTCTCATGCAAGTCTGTTTCATGGATCTGTGCTGGGAAGACCCCAAGGTCAGTGGTGGAAGCTAGAAAGTCTGCGCCAGCGAGATGAAGGACCTGTGCCAGCAGGCTGAGGAATCTGTAATGGAGCCAGGAAGCGACACTCAAAGGTAAGAACAAGACCTCCTCCAAAAAGTACCAGAGCCATTGTCAGCGACAATGAGGTCCCCGAGGTCTTCTGGATGATGAGAACAGCTGAGTTCATATCAGGAAGCCAGTGTGAGAAGCTTCTGGAGATTGTGCAGCACACCCTCTTTCCCTCCAGAGCCAGGAAATGATGCTCAAAGTAAGGACAAGAGCTCCACCAAAGTGAACCACAGCCATTTTCAGCAACAACAAGGCCCTGAGCTCCTCTGATGATAACAGCCAAGTTCATATTAGGAAAGAAGCTCGATAAGCTCCTCCAGGAGAACCCATAGCAACCAGAGAACCAACAGCACCAAACAACACTAACTTCTTCTTCTTCAGTTCTTCTTTTATGTTGGCAACAATGCTAAGGTGGGCCCCCCACCCAGCACCATGCTGCTTCAGTTCAGCTGGTATTAATTTGACCAGCCCACCTCCAAGAGATTATGATTATTTTGTACTAGAATAGAGCCCAAGGTTGTGGGGTTTTTTTTTCCAGGCACTTCCAAATGATTCTTATGAAGGCACAGATGCAACCTTAATCAACACTGCCTGACACACTTCTTGTCAGTACTATGCTACCACAAAGAGCTTCTAAAAGACACACATGTGGCAAGTACTTGAATTGACATGCAAAGAAATATCTTGCATCTAAAATGATTTGTGCAGATCATGTTTTGTACATCAGTTCTCATGTGAAATAGGTTATGTTTATATATTATCTCCATTCAAGAGAAGGACTGCAGCTTAGGGGTTATTTGATCCTTAGCACTGAGACAATGCCTGGTATCAAGTATTGGTTGACTTCGTGTTGGTTCAGTGAATTCAGTTCACTCAAAGTGGCAGTAAATCTCAGTATATCATGATAAGACAAAGACTCATTCAGCACAGAACAGTACATGTTATAGTCATTCACTCCTATATCCATTTAAGGATCATAAGTGCTGTTTGTATTTTAGTATTTAAGAAGATGAAAAACAAAAGTTGAAATAGATATTAAAACAGCTCCATAAATAGCACAACCTTAGAAAAGTAATTATTTTAGTCTCAAGATGTTTCTTTCCTTCTCTATCCTCAAAAGTTATGAGTTCAGCCTTAACATGAGACTTCATAATCTATCACATTTGTAACTCTAGGAAAAGAAAAAGGGATATGATGAATGGAAACAGTGTAAGACCTCAAACTCCCCTAAATAGCTGTGGAACAAGGATAGATAGACTTATTGGGACAGTAGTAACTGACACAAATTTTGCTAGCCCAGTTTAAGAGACCAAAGTATAACAAAGAAGTGGTTCTGTTGTGATTCTGCTGCTGAGGAGGCATTTTCCCTGAGCTGCGAGATGAGGGTTTTCATCTGATTTGTTTATGTGGCAGCTTGCCTGTTATCAGAAAAATATTGATTCCTTTGACTGAGCAATGAAGGGCCTAAAATATTTCATCCCTAAAATTCGTAAGTTGGTACTAAAAAATTTTAAGCTTTCCCAAGGCAATTGGTTGACCTCAAATACTTGATTGGACAATGCACAAGTATTTTGAGATGCTGCCTGTAGTTTGACTTATTTGACGAACCTTTTGAAAAATGGAACTTATACTTAGTGTGTTTTTATTTTAAACTAGATGTTGATATGCATTTAAGCAGTAAATTTTTAAATAGCTGTGTTATATATGCTGAATAAATGATGAACCCAATAGCTTTCTCTGCTATGATCATAGAGGAACTGGAAGTAATCAGGATTAAGACTGAGAGGAGCTTGAACTGGAAGAAAGATTTAATATATGTACCACGTCCTAACAAATAAAGGATTCCTAACTTATGCCAAACAGAGCTTAAAGGCACAAACCTACTTTACATGGTACAGTCACTGCAGCCACACTCCCTATCCACCCAGAAAAGTCTCATGTAAATTCGTGTTGGTAAACTTCATTATAAACACTTAACAGAATTAATAAGGAATAGGCACAGATAATAACAGTAACTCACATTTTTTACTGTTAATTTCCAAAGTCCTTGGTAGACAATGTTTCATGATTATAGTCTTTCATGCAAAATCATTCTGCTTCGTAATTTTGCACAAGTTTGCTGAAGTTTAATTGTTGTTTCACATGTTATACATATTTAAAGTATATAATCTGGTAAAATTTTCACACACATGTACACATGTAGAGGCATTATAATATGCATCACCCCCAAGAGATTTTTCATGCCCATTTTCCAAGTAATCTGTGATGTTTCTGTCATAGACTAGTTTGCATAGGTTAGTCTGTTTAGTTAATCCATTAGATTGATTGATTTAGATATACTAGAATTTTATATACTGTATAAACAGAATCATGTAATATGTACTCTTTTGAAGGGAAAAAGAATGAATGGGTTCATTCACTTGGCATAATTATTTTTTATCCATGTTGATGCAAGTATATAGTTCATTCCTTTTCATTATTAAGTGATATTCCATTATAGAATCTACCACAGCAATAACAAATTCACTTGAGATTTTTCTAGTTTAGGTCCATTACAAATACAATTGCTATGAACATTCATGCATAAGTTTTTGTGCAAATATGTCTTTTCTTTACTCTTGTGTAAGTTGCCTATATATGAAATACTTGGATCTTATGGTAGGTTTATATTTAAATTGTAAAGAAACTGCAGCAACATTTTCCAAAGTGATTGTAGCACTGGATGGTCTCAGCAAAAATGTATACATTTTTTTAAATTCCTCTGTATTCTCACCAAACATTGTTATAATCAATCTTTGTAATTTCAAGTAAAAATAATGTAATAGGTGTGTAGTGGTATCTCACTGTGTTTTTAACTTGCATTTTCTTAATGACTACATTGAGCATTTTTGAATGCCATTAGTATATATTTGGTGAGGTGTCTATCAAAATTTTTGTCTACGCTTTGAGTTTTGAGAGTTCTTCGTATATTTTGAATACAAGTCTTTATTACACATATGATTTGCAACAATTTTCTTTCTATCTATGGTTTGTCTTTTCAGTCTCTCAATAGTGTGTTTTGAAAAGCAAAAGTTGTTCAACTTTGTTAAAATTCAATTTATCAACTTCTAATAGACATGCCTTTGGAATGATATATAAAATAAGTTTTGACTGATCAAAAAAATCACAAAGATTTTTTTTCTATTTTTTTCCTCAAAGTTTTAGGGTTTTTTCACACTTAGGCCTATGATCTATATTAAGTTAATTTTTATATACAGCACAAGATATGAATCATAGGATCAATATGTGTGTGTGCGCTTGCATGTGTTTGTGTGTGTGTGTGTGTGTGTGTGTGTGTGTTAGGCAGTACAGGGGAGGGATAAAACCTTGGGACTCCACAATGAATTACATCCCCAACCCTTTTTATTTTAGTTTTCTATATTTTGAGATAAGGTCTCACTAAATCATTACATTACCCTGGTTGGGCTCTAACTTGGTGGTCATCTTGTCTCAGCCTCCCAGAAGGTGTTTTGTTTTGTTTTGTTTTTCAACCTGATGCTATTCAATTGTTACATTATGATTTGATGAAAAAGCTATTTTCCTATTGAATTGCCACTGTGCCTTCATTTAAAATAAGTTGTCCACGTGTATGAGTCTATGTTTGAACTCTATTTTGTTTCATTTGTCTATTTGTCTATTTTGATATTCATCTAGAACTCTCTTGAGTATTATAACATTTTTAAATTTTAAAATGAAAAAAGAATAAAAATGATACAAAATTTCAAAGCAAAATAATAGGAGACTAACAATGGTTAATACATTGCATATTGTTATTTTCAAAGTAGTTGCTTAGATTACAAGATATGATCAAACAATAAAAGCACAAACCATTCTTTTTGATGATCTAACAGAACTTTATTATAGTAAGTTTTGAAGTCAGGTAGTGTAAGTCCTCCAAAAATATTATTCTTCAAAATTGTTTTGGCCATTCAAAATCTTTTGTATTTTCATATGAGTTTTAGAATCTGACTCTTATTTTCTAAAAAAAAGTTCTGCTGTATCTTTGATCAGAATAATGTTAACTTTATAGAACAGTTTAAGAGGGCCTATTAAATCAAGTCTTCTATCCATGAACGACCTATACCTCTTCGTTTATTTCACTATTATTTACTTTTTTTGGTGTTCAAGTCTTTCCCATCTTTTGCCAGAATGATCTGTAAGCATTTGATATTTTGATGCCATTATTAATGTTATTTATTTTCAATTTTAGCTTGTTGCTAATATGTAGAAATAATATTGACTTTTGTTTGTTGATCTTATATCCTACGACATTGACAAATTTAGGTTTTAGGTCTAGTATCATTTTTTGTAGATGCAATAGGATTTTCTCCATAGACTATCATGTTGTTTAAGGAAAAATGGATTTTTCACTTCCTCTTTTCCAGCCTCAATGCTTTTTATTTACTTTCCCGGCTTGACTGTACTACCTAGAACTCCAACTCAATGTACAATAGAATTCATGAGAGCAAACATCCTCTTCTTGCTCCTGATCTTAGTAAGAAAGCATGCGGTCTTTCAACATTAAGTATAATGTTAGCAGAATTGTTGTATGTTCCCGTATTCATTTTCTCTTGCTATGTGTCAAATTACATCACAAGTTAGCAAGTAAAATAACAAACGTTTATTGTTTCACAATGTTTAGGAGTCAGGAATCCAGACATGGGTTGGCCTCAAGGTCTCTCACAAGGCCACAGTCAAGGTATTAGCTGTGGCCGTTGCGTTGTTCCAACAGAATTCTGGGTTCTCAGAAGATTCTCTTCCAAGCTCATTCACATTGCTACTGTCAGGATTCATTTTCTCACAGGTTTTTTGATAGTGCATGTCATTTCCTCACTGACTGTGGCCAGTGGATGCCATCATTTCTTTATCACATAAATTCTCCACAGTAAAGCTCACACCTTGACAACTACAATCTCTCAGAGAAAACCAAGCAAGAGAACAAGAGATGGCAAATAAGATGGAAGTCACACTCATTTTGGAGCTAATCTCAGAAGTAACAGTCTCTGCAGAATTCTATTCATAAAATGTGAGTCACCACTAAGTCAGGCCCACACTCAAGCCAAGGAATTACAAAGGAAGCAGGCATCCTTGGAAGTCATTTTAGTCTGCCTGCAACAACACACTTATCCAACTGAGAGTCTTTTTTTATTCCTAGGTCTCAGAATTCCTATCAAAAATGTGCATTGAGTTCTATAAAGTGAATTTTAGTTCTCTTGAAATTATCATGTGGTTCTGCTTTTGTTTGTTTATATAGTAAACTTTTCGCATTTGTTTACATAGAACACTTTTAAAATAATAAATCAAAGTTCAATTCTTGAGATAAATATCACTTGGTCATGGTATATTATTCTTTATCTATACTGTCGGTAGATTTTTGTTTATAATCATTTTTATATCTATATTAGTACAGTTATACACAATATTGGTCTGTAGCAATGATGGCAAAACTTCCGGAGCTTTCAATGATACAAACAGCCTACTGAGGCACACGTGGTCTATAGTTTTCTTGTAATTTTGTCAGGGTATGGTGCAAAGATAATGTTGGCCTCAGAGAATAACTTAGAAATTATATTGTTCAATCTTGCATACTTGTATCTTGTAACCTGAGCAACTCTTTTGAAGATAATAATATGTAATATACCAAGCATTGTTAAATTCCTATCATCTTGTATTGAAATCCTATATTGCTATTGTTTGTTGTGGTTATTGTCATTTTGCTTTTGTTGTTGCTGTTTTTCGATTGCTTGCTGCTTGATTTTTTTTGGCTTTTTCTCTTTAAAATAAAAAAGGAAAGTAGTTCCTCCCCCTTCAATTTCTGGGAAGATCATCTGTAAAATGGGTATTATGGTTTTCTTATATATTTGGTAGAGTTTATCAGGAGAGCCATTGGACCTGCAATTTTCCTTGTGGGAAGGTTTTTAACTACAATTTCAGTTATCTATATCTACTTGAGTAGGATGTAGTTTGTGCCTTTCAAGGAATTTTTCCATTTTATCCAAATTGTATAATTTATTAACATATAGTTGTTCATAATATTTATTTCTTACTTATACTTTTAATATATGTGGGATATATAATACCACTTCTTTCATCCCTGACATTGATCACTTGTAGCTTTTTTCTCAGTGATCTAGCCAGAAGTTATTCAACTTTATTGTTTCTTCCACCAAGGAAAGAAATCTTGGTTTCATTAGATTTTCTTTTCTATTTTTTCTTTCATTGATCTTACCTTTGATTCTCATTAACTACATTCTTCTCTTTTACTGCTCTCCTTTTTCTTTTTTATTAAAGTGGAAGCTGAGGTCATTGATTTGAGACTTTCTTTTTCAATATAGGCAGTTAGCTCTATAAATGTCTCCCTAAGTATAGCTTTGAGAGTAGCTCACAAATTTTGATATGAGTGCTTTCTTTTTTATTTAGTACAAAATATTTCATGATTTCTCTTTCTTGTTATTCTTTGATTCATGGGTTATTAAAAAGTGTGTTATGTTATTTAATTTGCAAATATTTGGGGATTTTTCAAGAACCATTCTGTCATAGATTTTTAATTCAGTTCTATTATGGTTAGATAATCTAATTTGGCTTATATACTTTTAAATTTATTGACACATTTTTATATCCAAGAATATATTCTCACTTGATAAATGTTCTTTGTACACTCAAATGAGAATACTCAAGAGATAGGTTTTTTTAATTTTTCCATTTTACAAACTTTTACAAATAATTTGATAAAGATATTTGATAGTATTTAAGCTCACTATATTCATATTAATTTTTTATCTATTTACTCTATAAATTATTGAAAGAGCAACATTAACAATTTCAACTATGTTTGTGAATTTATCTGTTTTTTTCCTACAGCTCTTAGGTTGTGCTTCATGTATTTTTAATATTAATATGTCCACTTGGTAAATTAACTGTGCTTTCATTATGAAATGGTCTTCTTTAAAATCGGCAACATTCCCTGATGTAAAATCAACTTTGTATTTAGTATAGCCACTAAAGTTTCCTTTGACTAGTGTTACTAAAAGACTATCTTTGCATCTTTTTATTTTTAATTATTTGTATCATAATACTTAAAGTGTATTTCTTGTTGGCAGCACATGAGTAGGTATGTTTTTATTTTTAATCTGCCTTTTAGTTGAATCTTAGATTACTTAATATAATGTGATTACTGATGTCTTTGTTTTACATCTACCACCTTGCTTTTAATTTATTTGTCCTATCTGCTCTTTCTTCCTACTTTTCCTTCTTTCCTTCCTTTTTGTATTATTTTTATATTTTAATCTGTGTCCTTTGTTGATTTATGAACTGTGCCATTGTTTTACTATTTTAGTGGTTGCATTAGAGTTTATGGAAGAGTATCCAAGCTTTCAGTTGACTTGGGCCACATTGAGTGAAGAGAAATTATCCTGGGCCACAAAGCGTTCATATATATATTAAAGATGACAAGCAACGTGTGGGCCACAGTTTGAACAAACCTGTCATAGCCTCTCATAGTCTACTTTCAAGTGACTGTATTACTTCATATATTGAATAGCTTTATAAAACTATGGCTCCATTTCTCTCTTTCCATCTTTCATGTTATCCTTGTTATATATTTTATTTATAGATATGCTAAAATCCCCATAATATATTAGGTTTTCTCATTTTTATTTTGTTGTTTATACAACCAATTATATTTTTCAAGAGATTTAAATCAAAATCTTTAAAAACTTACCCAGGCAGTTATCATTTTAAGTGCTTTCCATTTTTTGCATAAATCTGTATTTACTTCTATGTAAAGAGGCTCTGATGGTGATGAATTATTTCAGTGTTAAATCTTAAAGTCCGGACAATGTTAAATCTTAAAGTCCGGACAATGTTAAATCTTAAAGTCTGAACAACATTTCATGCCTATATCTTGTACTTTAAACAACTACTGGGAATATGACAATACACAATGTGTTGACTATTGTACTCTTCCACTAGCCTGTTTTGAAACTGTTCTGTTATTTCTTACATTTTTCTGTTTAAAATAAATAAATAGATAAATCTATCTTAAAGTCTTTTGCGCCTCTGTTTTTCAAAGATTATTTTGACTGAATGTAGAATTAAAGTTTAATGGTTTGATTTTTCCAATACTTTATAGATATTTTTCATTGACTTTGACCTTGGATTGTACCTGTCTTATTTTCTTTGGCTACTTCTAATGATTGTTTAATCACTGGTTTTGATCAATTTTATTGCAACGCATCTTGGAATACATAGTTTCCTTATATGCCTTACATATTTCTTTTTTTTAGGGTTCATTGAGCTTCTTGGATCTCTGGGCTTATAGCTTCCATCAAATTTGCAAAACTTATGCCTATTATTTCTTTAATTTTTTTTTCTGTCAGGCATAGTGGCACATACCTTTAATCCCAACTGAGACAGGAGGATCTCTGTGAGTTTCAGGTCAGCCTGGGTTATAAAGTGAGTTCAAGGCCAACCTGAACTACATAATAAGACTCTATCTCAAAACAAAACAAAACAAAACAAAACAAAATGAAGCAACCCACTTTTTTTTCTGTTTCTACTTTCTATTTCTTCAGGGAATTGTCTCACAGTTTACTTAAGCATTATCTCTTCTCCTCTCCTCTCCCCTCCTCTCCCCTCTCCTCTCCTCTCTTCTCCTCTTCTCTCCTCTCATTCTTTATGTCTGTCTGTCTGTCTTTATTTTTAGGGAGTGGCTTTCTTTATCATTTCAGAATGTTTCCATTACTATGTTATAAAGTTCACTAATTTCATGCCACTTCCAATCTTCTGACAATCTCATCCAATGTATTTCTTTTCATTTCAAACATAGAATTTTCTATATTTTTTCAGAAACAGGTATTTGATTCTTTATATCTTGATGTCTCTACTTTATATTTTGGACATAGTATTAATAACTTTTTCTGAGCTCTTGAACTCTTGTCTGCTAATTCCAACACCTGTATCAGCTCTGAGTCAGATTCGATTATGGGTCATTATACCCATAATGGATAATTAGGTTCATATTTTCATGCTTATTTCTATGTCTTGGAATATTTGGTTTGATGTCATCTGTTGTAAATTTTATTTTGTGGGAGTCTAGTTATTTTTATATTCTTATGAACATTCCAAATTTTTGTTCAAGGATATAGTTATATAATTTGGAAACAGCTCAATTCTTTTGGATAGTGCTTTTATAATTTGTTATGCAGCTCTGACACAGTGTTCAACCACAGCTAATTGTTTCCTATTAATTTCCATGAATTATGACTTTTCCTACCCTGGCTAGTGTTAACACACTATTTTTGGTTCAAGGTGAATGTTGGGCAATCCTCTAATTCTTTGTGATGGATCTTTATCTAGCCTCAGGTGGTCATCATATACCATGCTTTGATCCATACTCTACTCAGTATTTAAACAGAACTTATATGAAATCACAAGGCTCTATATACTCTCCTCTGTCCTTTTTTAAAAAGTTTATTGGTACAATTTCTATATACATAATGATCACATTCATTATAGAGAATTTGTACCTGTACATAATATATCTTAGTTCCTCTTTTCTTTCCATTCCCTTATCCTCTTTTCAACCCTTCTTTCCCTCCTTATTTATAAAAGCTTTGTTTCCATTTTATTTTTTTATCATTTTTTCTCTTCTCTTCCTTCTTTTCCCTTTCCCCCTTTCTAGTTCTCCTTTCCATTTGAACATTTTATTCTTATCTCACAATATCTATTACACATTTTTGTCCTTACTTACACTTTCACACCAGAAAGACAATTCAATATTTACACATACGTGTCCAATTTATTTCTCTTAAGAGTATGGTCTCGAAGTCTATACATTTAGCTATAAATAACTCAAGTTTATCCTTCCTTATGGCTGAAACCTAATAGGCATTTTATTAAAAATCACATCTTTTTTAACTATTCATTTGTTGATGGGTATTTGTGTTGTCTCGAGATTTAGCTATTACAAAATGTGTTGCTATAAACACAGGTGTGCAAATATATCACTGTGATATGATTCTTTTAATTCTTTGGGGAAGATACCAAGAAGGGGAATAGCTGGCTCAAATGGGACTTCTAGTCCTACTTTTTTGAGGAATCTTCACACTGATTTCCACAGTGGTTGCACCAGTCTACACTCCCACCAATAGTGGTGAAAGGTTCATTTTTCCCACAACTCACCAGCATTCATTATTGGTTGATTTCTTGATAAGAGTCATTCTTTCGACTCCGCCTCCAAGATGGCCACCCAGAAGACACCGTGACAGGGAGGCTCCCTGAATATACCATCAATATGCTGGAATATAAACTAATATAATAACAGAGAGAAGGAAAAAAGAGGGAGATGAGTCCTCTGGACCTAAGAAGAATCTAAAACGAGAACTGCAGCCCACGGAAAGAGTAAAAGAATGAAATAAACAAAGGCGGAGACCAGAAGCACCTCTGTGCGGAGCGGAATCCAAACAGCGCTGCAACCCGAGCCGAGCCAAGAAGGTATGATCCAGGTGCTCTTGATACGCGTGGAGTTGCCGGGAGAATTGCGGCGGTGTGGCGCGACAATAGATCCGACGGTCGACCGTGGAGCGAGGTGGTCGCGAGCCGGTGAGTGAGTGAACCCGGCGGCCCCCAGCCCCCCACCCCTGAGGGAGAGCGAGGGACAGCCATCTTGAGACCAGAGCTGCACCTAATTAGGCACGGTTCCTGGAAGGCTGTGGCGGAAAGGCGTGGGTGCCCTGGGGGTGATAGAGGAGGGTTGGGCGGACGGCCCTGTACGATTTACCAAACAGCAGCCCCATCCTCTCGTGCACCGCAGTAGACATTCACGGAGCAGAAACAGGCTTGGGAGAGGAAGTGGACCAACACGGCCTCACGGGCGAACCCAGGAAAATGCCAAGACGGAAAGGCAGAGGGCGCTCTCCGGACTCCGATACAAGCAGAACCGATCCCGGGGACGCTAATGCTGACATGGTCGGGAGTCCAAAAATTAAACTCTCAGAGGAGTTGACAACAGAAGTGGGGAGACAACTCCACGAAGCTATGAAAGAAATTAAAGCAGCACTGTTAACTCAACTGAGAA